>JALIZH010018654.1:77500-261939 GCA_030522465.1 Rhipicephalus appendiculatus | reverse complement strand
GACTATAGGCGTTACGTCTATAGGAACAGGACGATGCGCATACGCAGAAACAGGCGATGTATTCTCCTCGTCATTTATTTCTTAAAAGCACGTCAACAATGTCAGCAATAAGCGCTCGAGCTGATCAGGATTTTGCGCTTCTCCGCTTGCGCAGTCGTAAACGCACAACATGAAGTGAAATCAGTTGATCGCGCAGGATAGAGTTGCGAGACAAGGATGCACGGATGGGCGGCTCCATGGCAAATCAGTGCAGGAGACAATTCACATATGATATTTCGCGTCTATGGACCTATCGAGAGCATGTACACTATAGACGTCTCGCGAATCACTGTCTGCGTCACAGAAGTGCGCAAGACGAGAAACGCCAGGAGAGAATATTGCACTCATTTTTTTTTTGTGTTTTGAGAGGCTGGTGAGGGGGCATTTAAGTAAACAGCGCCCTACGACGGAGCATATTGCAGAAATGCTGCGGCGTATGCCCGTGCGCGTTATGCGCAGCCAAGTGCAAGTGTCCTCGGCTGTGCTTTTCTTCTAGGTCCATTCGATTCCGGTACTCTCTGCTGCTTTATCGCTTCGTTTATTTAATAACGTCATACACAGGGCACCTGCAAAGCGTGAGTGTCGATGTGGCCGAGACACGCCTACTTACGCCACTCTTCTTTACGCACATTTGCGGGGTAGATAATGCTTTTGAGTGGAAAAGAAATTAGCTGCATTGCGCGCGCCGAAATTCTAGAGGCGTTGTGATCGCAGCATAAGGTTATACAGTGGAACCCACTAATAAGGATACCGGTTTTAACAATATATCGCTTATAACAATGAGAAGCTGCTGCACCGTCATGTTATGTATGGTAATGGCGATATAACCCTCTTACAACAATGCCAGCATGCCGCGTTATCGGTTATAACAATGATTTCTGCCTGCTAGGTGTATGTGCCTAAAGGTAGTGGAACGCGAAATCCTTGACAAATGAATAAATTCAGAAATTCAAGCTACTGAACCCCCGTACACAACCCTACGTCCCCCCTTCGCCCCTTCGGAATTTCTGTATGCTTCTTCGCACAGCGCTCTAGGCCTGCGACAAAGCTAACTTTCAAGATAAGCGACGGCGCGGGAGCGGCGGTGGCTTCTGTTAAGCAATTTCGGACATGCGATTTGAGTAAAACGTTAAGACTTGGGAGAGTTTTTAGCATCCAAAACTTGAAATGTTGTCAAACATTGGCTCCGTAAGGCTTGGGGCGAACCCGTGAAAGCGTCCGGCTTTTCAAGAGTCTCCGAAAAATTTCCCCATCACTGGTGTCTGTTGGCATATCCCTTCCAATACTATAGTCTCACAATAACCTGCCGCCCTTCTATTTTGCCTTTTTTTCGCGCAACCCATTTATAGCAGTTACCGATTAAAACAATCGAATTTTCGTGGGCCTTGAGTATTTTTTATAAGTGGGTTCGACTGTGAGTAATGTCTCCGCCATGCGAGTCCGAAGTAAACTTTGCGCTGGTTGTTAGATCCCTTTGTGCTCGATGGTCCTTTTCCAGCCGACTACTACTTCCTTCAGTATGAGTTGGCGCCCGTCCATGCGTAGCGCGCCGTGAGAGAGCACCTCGAAGAACTTGGCGCCATGACACTAGATTGTCCGCCATTATGAGCAGATATTAACATTATTGAGAACGTTTGTGGTATCATGAAATCCATTGTATCAAGCAAGAGGCTCCAGTGGGCAAGTTATGACGAATTGTGGTGTGCCATTGAACAACAATAGAAGGCATTCATTTTCACGAAGGTGATGACTCACCGGCCGTGCACCAGCAAAATCAGTCTGCATTCGAAGTAACGTTTGCTACAGCTGCTGTGAATTAGCCTACGCTTAGTGAAACGTTACGGCAGGTAACAACACATGTGAAATAAATTATCCAACCGATGATTTGCGCGAAAGCACAATGCGAATGGAAATCACGCTTGAAGCTGCCCTCAAATTTTGCAATATGAAATGTGTTAATCGTTGGTGTTTTATTACTCCAAAGATGAGCCACCATAAAATAGGCACTCCCGTATCACTACAGTGTAGTACTTGCAACTAAAGAACGTTTGGATAACACTTCCGCAACTTTCCATCTCACGTCTTTCGAGATGCAAAGCTTATTTTTCTCCAGTCTATCGCACCAACAAATTGTAAACAATTTTAAAAAATCGGGAAGAAAATTCGACTTTGTTGCTGTGCACAATTTAATTAGGTTTTGGCCGAGCGAACATGGTAAGTGTTACCTCAAAGCAACATCAGGGCCACGTGGGAATGTTGCAAGAGAATGCTGTCAACTGCACTGCATTACCTGTTATACTATTAATTCCATAGAATAGGAACTAGCGTGTATATTTGCTTTATTTCTGTTGAGGTGTGGCCAGTATAACAGCTTATTGAAAGCCCTTTAATCGTGTCCAGCATAAAAACGCCGTATGGCACTTAGTCACTGTAGTTAAAGGGACCGACAACTGGCCAGAACGTGTGATTAGATCCTAGTAGAAATGAAGAGACCATGAAATATAGTGACAGATTCCAGCATATTTTTCGCGTTGTGACTAGGATTTATACTTTTAAATCGTGCTTAAAAGTGACAAAAACCGTCATGTCGCGCAGCCTAGCGGAAGAGACGTGAAGCTGGATTATGGAATATGGAGTCGATCACTTTACAGTACGTAGTCGCGTAGCCTGATGCTGTCATGGGCGCCAGTCCTCAAAATTAAAATATGTATATTATTATCCAGCCCCGCTCAATTCTGTGCTGCTTACGACGTAAAAGGAGTTGCACGGTGAGAAGCGGCGCTGCTGTCGCAGCCGCCAGTGGACCAAGTCGAGTCGCGGCGCATGCGTGCGAAGTGCACGCATGCGCAGTAAACCAGCGCTCTCGAACACGAACGGCTCTCGCGCTTACTGTTTGCAGCATGTGAGTATACGACTGCATGTTCGCTGGAGATAGAAAAATTTTGATTACAAATGTTTCCGCGGCGTTTTCCACTTTATCATTCCGTGATTAGACTCACTGACCGGTAAGCTTTCCGTTGCGCTAAAAAAAGTAGGCACCATAAAAATTGATTGTCAGTCCCTTTAAAGCTATTGTTTATTTTTAACATGACACACCCCTGTTCGCTTTGTTCTACTGGAGGGCGCTAGTTAGATCGTGACATAGCCATGACGGCATAGTGCACGTTAGCACATGATGGTGATTGTTGTCATTTTTGTGCTGGCGCCGCCATCGGTGACTTATCGCTTTTCAGTAGGCATCTAACGCTTTCACTTTAATACTTCGTCGGCCATTGAGGTGTTATCGTTTCGACAGTGTCATTCTGTTTTGTTTCTCGCCACGCATGCGGTGTTTGATTCTCGTTGTCAAACTACTCGCAGGGTTTTTCTGCGTCAAGCGTCTGTACAATAATAAAGGAGTTTCGCGCAGTAATGTGTTGTCGATCGCATGCCGCAGGACCTCTTCCAGACGTACCATTCAACCGACTGTTTCCCTCGTGGATACAAGCTCGCCGTATTAGCGTTCAATTTCGGTGGAAAGACCAAAGAACAAACCTGTACAATGAGGAGATCGTCACTGGACGAATCGAGTTGGACAGAACCGTAGTATTACATACAGCCATGTTGCAACCTCCGTTTTTTCATGAGTACGGGCCAGAAGCACTGAACTATGGTTCGCTTGGAATGGTAAGCATGCATTTCTTTGAGTACTAGGCATTAAGTATCCTGTACTTCATGCGAGTACACCTTACCGTGTGACCAGCGCTGTGGTATTCAAGGGATAAATGGAAGCAAGATGCTTTGACAGCCTGGCACGTTTCGCACTCGAGCTCTACTTCGCGGCCAGTAGAGCGCAGCCAGAAATTTTTTCCGAAAGAAGGGAGCGCGGGAGGTTCAACCATATTTCATATATGTTCGTGCGTGCATTTTTGTGTGTGCGTGAATATATACACATGCAAAATTGAAAAATTTGGTGGCAAGGTTACCCCTCCCCAAGATCGCGCTCCCTGGCTAAGCCACTTTTCGAGGCGGAAACACTTTGGGATGCTAAAGGTACATTGAAATGAATCAAATATAAGAAACCTTCAATGTGGGAATTGGTTCGTATGGAAATGTTGAGGGGCATTAGGATACCTGCACTACTATTTCTTTGCACATGAAAAGTGAGTTCAGCCGCAAGGGCCCAGCAATGAATGCGATAGGGAAAAAAAATGAATGCTATGCGAAGTAAGGCCATGAGCAAAAAATCGGAATGCCATGCGAAGTAAGGCCAGGAGCAAAAAAAAGCCCGCAGATCCCACGCACTGTGGGAATCGATGTAATGCGAAGCAGCCAGGAAGGAGCAAATCCTGCTTTACATAATTTGCATGTCATGTTTGACAAGTTAGGACCTGTCATTTATGTTCGTCATACAGTCACGTCGCGCAATACCAATCTTGGTGTATATCAAGCTAGCGAACTGGACGCAAGCGCACCATGAGCGTGGCATGTAAATGGGGTTGTAGATGACACGCATGCCAAGATTTTCATGTTACCACCTGCCACTTAAGTTCGTCATACAGTCATGTCACTCAATACCAAATTTGGTGTATATCAACCTAACGAAACGGCCTTGAGCACGCCTTGAGCGTGGAATGCAAGTCATGTGGCTCATGACATATCATGATTTCCATATTACAACTTGTCATTTATGTTTGTCATACAGTCATGTCACTCAATACGAAATTTGGTGTATCTCAAGCTAAAGAAACGGCCGCCAGCACGCCATGAGCGTGACATGCAAGTCAAGTCGCACATGACAAGTCATGATTTTCATATTACCACTTGTCATTTATATTCGTCATAGAGTCATGTCAATACCAAATTTGGTGTATATCAAGCTAACGAAACGGCCACGAGCGCGCCATGAGCGTGGCATGCAAGTCATGTCGCACATGACAAGTCATTATTTGCATATTGCCACCTGTCATTTATGTTCGTCATACAGTCACGTCACTCAATCCGAAATTTGGTGTATATCAAGCTAACGAAACGGCCGCGAGCGCACCATGAGCGTGGCATGTAAATCATACTTTTCATGACAAGTCAGTCATGATTTTCATGATATGACCAGCCACTTACGTTCGTCATAGAGTCATGTTATGCCATACCAAATTTGGTATAAATCCCATTAACGATACGGCCGGGAGAGCACAAAGTCGTAGGCGGCTAGATAGATAGACAGCCTAGATAGATACGCTCAAAGTCGCCGAAGTTCGCTAAGAAATGCTTCGCATTTAGAAAATGGAATGCTATGCAAAGGAAGGTCAGCAGCAAACTTCTTTAGGAACCATTCACGCGCTACTGCATCGCGTATGGGAATATGGACGCTCCGCGTAGCGGAGCAGTTTTCAAGCTGCCTGTACCCTCAACTGAATGAGTACTTTTTCTGTACTTTTGCGAGCGTGCGGGAAAGTCCGAGGCGTCCAGCCGCCTGGTCGTCGTGTAGAGCCTGGAGGTTTTCTGGGAGGTAGTTGGCTGGAAATGGCGAGAAATTCTTCTTTCTGAGAACACCGTTTCTCAGGAAAATGGACGCGAGTCCTCGTTTGAATGCCTTCGGAACAGTTCCTTCGGTACAAATGTACTCCGCAAGGCCCCTGAGTTCCGCGTCGGCTCGCTGTCGTTCCGCGAGGTCGTCTGTACTTATCGTTCCCAAGAAGAAGTCGTCCTCCTGGTCGTCCTGCGGCGACGGCTCGACGGAGGCGCCAGACAAGCAGTCGGAGTCAGAGTTCTTTCGTCCGGACTTGTCAACAACGGTGATGCCGATTTCTTGAAGTCTTAGACTCCATCTTGCGAGACGACCTGAAGGGTCCTTCATGTTAGCTAGCCAACACAAGGCACGGTGGTCACTCACAACTTTGAAGGGCCTGCCGTATTGGTAGTGGCAAAACTTTGACGTAGCCGAGATGATGGCGAGGCTCTCCTTTTCTGTTGTGGAATAGTTGGCCTCTGCCTTGAATAGCGACCGGCTAGCATAACTGATAACCGTTTCCAATCCATCCGTCCTCTGCACAAGGACGGCGCCGAGTACTACGCTGCTTGCGCCGGTGTGAATCTCCCTATCGGCGTAATCGTCGAAATGCGCCAGTATCGGATGCGTCTGCAGGCGTCGTTTCAGTTCATGGAATGTATCTGCTGTTTGCCACCTGAATTCGACATCCGTCTTGCCGATCCGTGACTCGCCTATCCATGAAAAGTCTGTAATAGGCGCATAAGCCGAGAAATCTGCGCAAGTCTTGTTGTCGGTAGTGCGGCGGGAAAGCGGCGATGGCAGCTGTTTTCTGCGGGTCAGGGCGCACTCCAGCCTTGCTGCTCCCGTGACCCGAAAAGTGGAGCTCCTCGTACGGGAAGCGGCACTTTTCTGGCTTCAGGGTGAGTCCGGAGTTCTTCATTGCTAGAAGTACTGGTTCAAGGCGCTGGTAGTGTTCTTCGAAGTTCGAGGAAAACACAACGATGTCGTCCAAGTTAACAAGGCAAGTTTACCACTTGAAGCCAGCCAATACTGTATCCGTGACACGTTGGAAAGTCGCAGGTGCCGACCAAAGACCGAAGGACATGACCTTGAACTCGAACAAGCTGACCGGTGTTACGAAGGCAGACTTTTCTCTGTCTCTCTCGTCGACTTCGATTTGTCAGTAGCCGGTCTTGAGGTCCACCGAATAAAAATACTTCGCGTTGCGGATTCGACCTAGGGCGTCGTCTATTCGTGCGAGAGGGTACATGTCCTTCTTCGTGATTTTGTTTAGGTGACCATAATCGACTCAGAAACGTAGGGCCCCATCCTTCTTCTTCACTAACACCACTTTGAAGGCCGGATGATGTCGTCGCGTAGCATTTCGTCGACTTGTTTCTTCAAAGCATCACGTTCTCGCGTCGAAACACTGTACGCGCTCTGACGAAATGGCCTGGTACTTTCTTCTGTTATTATGCGATGTTTTGCGACCGGTGTCTGCCGAATTCTCGACCACGATGAAAAGCGGTCCTTGTATTTCAGGAGCAGGGTTTTCAGCTGTTCTTGCTTATGCGTAGGAAGGCTTGGATTCACGTCGAAATCTTCTTGCGGACCTCGATTCGCCGTAGCATGTTTGATAGACTCGGCGAGGGCGAAAGTGTTGCTGGCTTCCACAATTTTTTCGATGTAGGCAACCGTCGTGCTTTTGGTCACGTGCTTATACTCGTTGCTGCAGTTCGTGAGCATCACTTTTGCTTTCCTATCCTCGCAGCTCTGCTATTCCTCTGGCGACGCAAATTTCGTGGTTGATCAACAGTCGCTGGTCGCCTTGAACGACGTCGTGATGGTCATCTGATTTCTGAGTACCGACGAAAATGCTGACGCTGGAGCGAGGGGGGAATGGTGACTTGGCCGTCTAGTACATTCAAGGCGTGCTCTCCTGGCGGCGTGTGCGGTGGTAGTGCTTTTTCTGCGGATAGTTCTATCGACTTGGATTGCAGATCGACGACTGCCTCATGAAGGCCTAAAGAGGCCACAACAAGGATGACATTTCTCTAGCACCGCTGTAGCACTACGAAGCTTGCGAGATAACTCCGGTTGTTTAATGCGAGTCTCATTGTGCATATTCCTTCCGGCGTTACAAAGTGCCCTCCAGCTGTCCGGATCTCAGGGCCTTCCCACGCGGTCGGTCTTGACTTTCTTCAAGTTAGTGGCGAACGGTCCACTGATAACACAATAGTCGGTTCCGGTGTCGACGAGAGCTGTCACGCTGTGGCCGTCGATAAGAACGTCGAGGTCGCTAGTTCGTCGTCTTGCTTGCAGTTAGGTAGTGGCGTCGGGTCACTGCTGCGTCGATTTGCTGTGCTGCTTCCATGTTGCGTCGTCACGTCTTCCTCTTTCCGCGAAGTGTCGTCGGCACGGCTTCGTCTGCTTCGCGTCGTGTTCTGCAGGTTTCGTCGCGTTGTCGTCGTCGGCGGCCGCGGAGGATCTTCAGCATTTCGTCGCACAGCAACCGCACCTTCATCGGTTGCTTTCCTTAGTTTCCTGGATATGCGCTAGGCGACCGGCCCCGGTTTGGGCCAGTGTAATGACAGGCGGTGTGGAGACATGTAGCGGCCGGGCAACGGCGAACTGGAAGGTCGTCGGGGTGTCCGCTGAGCTTCTGCGAGATAGTCGGTGATGTCGCGTGGTCTTTCACCCCGCTGGGGACGCGGTGCGTAGATGGCGAAACCACGCAGTCCCACCTGGCGGTACTGGCAGCCGTGGTAGGTGTGGCCAGCTTCTCCGCAGTGGTAGCACAGTGGGCGGTGGTCAGGGGCGGTGGTCTTCCTCGGAGCGTAGCGCTGACCGGCGAGTGGACGGTATGGCGTTGGTGGTGGTGGCGGTGGTGCGACGTCTTCACGTGGGCGCGACGGGGGGAGCATTACGACGTGCTGCAGCAGCGTAGCTCATTGCTTGTGGCTCAGGCTGCGCTGGTTCAGGTGCTCCAAGAACTTGCTGGACTTCCCGGCGCACGACGTCTTCAATCGGCTCCACCTGAAGCTGCGAGGATGGCGACAATTTGCGCAGCTCCTCCCGAACTATTTCTCTGAGAGTCTCACGCAGGTCGTCGGAATGCAGCGCTTAAACCTCCCTGTAGATCGCCGAGGGAATGCGGCGGTTGTACTGGGTGGTCCGCATTTCAAGCGCCTTTTCGTTTGTTGTTGCCTTGGTGAGCAATTCAGCGACCGTCTTGGGCGGGTTACGGACATGTCCTGCGAACAGATAATGTTTCACAGCCCCGCAAAAGCAGGCGAACTTTTTTGCCCTAGGGCATAGCAGGGTCGGCCTGGCGCAATTGTCGCGTCATCCCTTCCGTGATCACTGAGACTGAAATATGTGCAGGCCTGGTTTGTCTGCGTCGTGCCATGTGTTTTGGACATCAACACGTGCACAGTGGACGAGTTCATTCTGAACATCTTGATTTATTGCGCCTTGACTGCCATTTCCGAATGGACGACAAAATGCTGAGTTGGTGTTTTTCTTCTATACCGGCTCGATTGGTGCCGGTTGGAATCTTCGAAGGTACCTTGTTGTCAGTCCAAACTCATGGTCTTGCCCTCGAGTCATAATGCTGGCGTGGTACACAAACGTTGCCACAGGTACGTGTATTGACCTCTTGCTACTCGGATTGGTATAGTGTCATGATTACCCGGCTCCTCTACCAGTTTTTTAAGTAGTAGGGAAAGAAGAACGTAGCAGCAAGACGCGAAGATGCGAAAAACACAAACACAAACATATCTTCGTCTTCTTCACATTTTCGGGCTGGCCGCGGTTTGCTGCCCCAAAACACCAGGTGGAACTATGTAGTTATGTTGATGTAGAAGAAACTAAACAGGCCCACTCACATGAGACCGCGGTCTGTGATTTCGTCCACTCTGGCGACATCGACAGACTCCTCATCGCCCGCTACACAAGTGAGCGCCAACCAGACGCTCGAGTTGCAGCCCGCAAGTGTCCTCGACCACTCCAACTTAGATGACTCCCTCACGCAGATCGGGCGCTCCTACTACGCCTCCGAATAGGATGACACCACGCCACCGAACGCGTAGATCGGCTCACTGGTCGCGGCAGTCCCTTCTGTGTCGACTGTGGCGACACAGAGACTCTGGACCACCTCCTGCTCCATTGTTCTGCTTCAAGCGGGGCAAGAAACTGGCAGCCTACGCTAAGCACGGCCTACAACGGGCAACAGCAGGCCACCTGCTCTTTTCTCGATGCCGGCAAAGTGACATCAATCGTTTCCTGTCGGCCCTCCTTGACTTCCTTGGGGCTGCGGGGCTTCGTGAGCTCCTCTAAATTATTATTATTATTATTATTATTATTATTATTATTATTATTATTATTATTATTATTATTATTATTATTATTGTTATTATTACCCCTTCCCTATCTCCACACTATACTCTCAATCCCATTCCCTTCCCCTTGTACCACTGCTGAGGTGTCCTCCTAAATGAGAGAGAGTTGTGGGTTACAATTTTCCTTCTCCCACAACCCCAACCTTAAAACCACTACTACTACTATAGACGAAATGTAGATGAATTGATGAAGTAACTTTATTTAAAATCCGGCTAATGGTAGGTCCGGGTCTAGGGCCGTCTAAATGACCGCTTAGAGCTGTTGCTTCCGCGCTGCCTCCTTGGCTCGGTGGACGGCCCAAAGTTGGTTTGTAAGTTCTGAGCTGTGCAGCGTGCCGACCACTACGCCCGCAGATCTTCTGGGGAGACTGTCTGTGGTGATTAAGTTTTGGTTTGGCTGTTTTCGAATGAAAAGAGCCGGGTGAAGAAAGAGGAAGACGAGATTGGTCGGGCGGTCATGGACGCGTTCGATCGGGTGGCTGGGGCTGCGAACCCCGTGTGCTAGGCCAGTCGCGCTATGCGGGCGCGTGCGGGCCTGCAGCGACGACGCAACGCTCCCACACTGCATCTGAGCCCCAAGGAGAAGTAGCCATCACGAGCACCTGCGATGTGCCCTCTTGCAAGACCAAAACAAGCAGGTCATCATGCTGCCCGGCGCCCGTGTTCGCCGCAACGGCATGATTGTCGACGTTTTCAGGACGTCCGATTCGACCAATTCATCGTGCCGCCCGGTGCCTGCGTTCGTCGCAACGGCATGTGAGTGGCTGTCGACTTAGATTGGGTCTCGAGCGTGTGGTCCCGTGCATTTCGTGGATGGACGTGCTTGATATTTCGCTAAGGCCGAAACATTATCCCTGTTAGATGTGTCCAGTTTATGTGTATTGTGTCAGTTGTCCATGTCCTTCCGTTGTGCTCCATATGAATTGATAAATTAACCTCCTACGTCTACTGTCTCGGCTCTGCACGTCTGAGTTCCTCGGCCCCCGAATCATCACACTGTCATGTGATCTTGGTACATTGAACATCCCCACAACGTGTGTTGAAGGGCGGCCCTGGCAGACTTGCACACCTTTCATGTACCGCTCGTGGGTGGAAAGTCTTTAACTGTACGGGCAATGCTGAATATGCAAATACGATGAGTATAACGAATGTATGACGCCCATTGTACTACAGATTCTTAAGTTTAAAAAAATCAGGGTCGAGACGTTAAAATAATACAATTTTAACCCTCTCATTCATGAATGAAATCCAGAGGATAAAAAAAATTATTTTTTGCCTAAAAGCATTGCTAGAGGCCACAAAGATCGTAAAACAATTTTATTTCAAGTAATCAAATGCCTCTATATCACATTTCTGATGTGTCCCCGTATTAGGACAACATGCCGTAAGCCGATAATAGTCTTTGGTATCAGTACACCTGAAATATATCTAAAACACTGAAAGAAACAATTAAATTTCAAACTGAATGGCCGACGATCGGTCTTGCATATTTCGCTTATGCGCTGTGGAAGGACTGGAAGCCTGTGCGTGCCGTTAGCACGCACAGGCTCGCTGTCATCACTCTCTTCTGAGCTGCTGGAAGTTCCAAGGTCGGTTAGTAGCTGCTCCCAATCATACGCCTCGGAATCGTCATCAGAGTCAGATGAGCGAACCAAGAGAGCATCGATCTCTTCCCTGGACAGTCCTCTCTTTGAAGACATCTTAGAATACACCTTAGAAGACATATTAGAAAACTATCGTTTTTCCCACGGTCTACGGAAGCGCGAGGCTTACACACATCCAAAAGCTCCCGCAAAAGCAGACTCAACCGCGCACGTAAAGCGCGGGAAAATACAAGCGCTTTCAGCTCAGGCCTGGCTTTCTGCGGTCGCATTTTTATTTGGTGGCGCTCCAGATGAATCTACACCTTTCATGCATAATGTCCCCTCTTGAAGACACTTGTTCTATTCCTTCTATAGAGGCCATAGCCGAGAAAAAAAACGTCAACAAATGGAGCTGGTATTATTTTATACATATTTTTGGAGTTGTATTATTTTATACATATACACATATTTTTTATAGTTCAAAATCACCATAGGCTGTCGAGCAATCATTTTTTTTTGTTTTTTTTACGAAGATTCAGTGACCTCAAACAAGCTAGTAAGCCTACTGTACGTAAGAACCTGGAGCTTCAAGAAACATGAACAGCAAGCGCCATATGTGAAACAAGTTAGGAACATTGGCGGGTTCTCAATTGAAAAACACCATGTGGTTAATGACTCGCTACAAGTAACTGGACGACTTTTGTATTAGGATCAATATCTGTCCTCATATGAGGCCCGTATGCATGAGATGGTTAATAATATTAATGCTAACAATGCGCTAGGAACACTGTTACTAGGAGCACACAACACACAAAAGTTGGCTGATCCCTCTCTCTTACAAATCGGCATAACACGATAGTTAAACGTGTCTTCACAGAGGTAGTTGAACGTTTATTGTGCATTGTTTCGCCACAAGGGCGAAGGAATGAATGCTACTGCAACAGATTCTGATGTCACGCGAAGAACGGCAAGCAGCTCGGAACTTCCACATGACTAGCAGCGGACTAACTGTCACAGCTCGACACTTAAAGCGCGCGGCTCAAACGCAAAGAAAGAAGCAAGAAACGAACGTTCAAGTATACACAGGGGCGAGCGCGAACAACTGTCACAATTGCTACTTCGTGTGTGAGCAGCGCGCTGCTTTTGTAAACGCGGCCGCTGGGGCGAGAGAAGTGACCTTCGCGCGCTCTTTAACCACTGTAACTTTAAAAGAAACTTGCGGTGGAAGCACACGACATACAAAGGGCCCCAATCACGATATAAGCGCGCGCACGTGCGACCACGCCCTATGGAGGCGCGCGCTCTTCGCAACGAGAGGGGCGACGAACTTTAGAGCATGCCCTCAGCGCCACCTTCGCGCCATCTTTCTAGTAATGACAAAAACGAGAAGTTGCTGAGTTCTGAGGGTCGCCAATGGTATGTGGTCTATATAAATAGCTCGCCGTTAGTAAGCTGGAGAACGTAGGCTCTGTAGCTTAGTGGTTTCGCGCCGCGCGCTGCGTAGCGAAAGGTCGTAGGAGAGGCCCAGAGGCGTAACTTTTTCTTGTAGTTTTTTTTTCTTTGCAATCTGATAGTTTATATTTTACAACGTCATATCCGTGACTGAAACACATCAGTGGAGCCGTCGTGTTCAATGTACCCCGGCATAAAACACTTTCGCGTTAATATAAGTTACGAAAACCTCAATATGTGCAAGAAAGGGTAGCACAAATTAGGAAAGAAAAAGGTGTAGTCACGGCTACCTACATTTAAAAAAACGAAATCATTCGTGAGCAGCTCCTAAACCTCACCGAAATTTCATTTATTTACACAAATCTCTACTACTGGATAAGCCGCCATCGACGTCTTGTATTCATGCATAAACTTGAATAGGTAAAGTACAAAAAGTGTTTCGTTTATTACTATTACATGCGTAACATATATATGTTCGGTTGTCCCTGTGCATGCTATGTAATGTAAATGTGAAGAAAGGAAAGTGGACGAAAAGATAACTTGCCGGTGGCAAGTTATCTTTTCGTCCACTTTCCTTTCTTCACATTTACATTACAATTACTTCTAATAGCTTCCCCTATACTTTCCTTGGCATCTTTGTTAATTGTCATTAATAATGTGTTTAACAAAGCAAACGAGCCCTTTAGTTTACAATTCTTTCCTTCATTCATAACGATGGGTCTCGTTCTGGCAGACTTGATGCCTTCAGGTGGTATGCGAGGGATTATTGGTCAGCTGCCCGCTCGTAATAAGATCACGTACTACGTGACGCCTGCAGGCAAAAAAAAGTGTTCCACACTCGCCGTAATGGCAACAGGCGGCGCTGACTGACGCTCCCACGTTTAAGTACACATATATACCCTATAAAGTGGACGGAGGGATGACCGCCACCGTAGCTCAGTGGTAGAGCATCGGACGCGTTATTCGAAGGTCGCAGGTTCGGATCCTGCCGGTGGCAAGTTATCTTTTCGTCCACTTTCCTTTCTTCACAATTACATTGCAATTACTTCTGATAGCTTCCCCTATACTTTCCTTGGCATCTTTGTCTGTTAATTGTCATTAATACTGTGTTTAACACAGCAAACGAGTCCCTTAAGTTTACAATTCTTTCCTTCATATATATATATATATATATATATATATATATACAGGGTGTTTTTTTTAAGCAATACAGATTTTTCCTTTAAAAACTATAACAGTTAGGCACTTGTCGCCTTCGCAGCCAATTTCTAGGCCGAGGCGGAAAGATGTTACCACTAATTAGATCACTCAGAAATTGCTAATCAACAAAAATAATTTAATTAACTTTTTTTAATTATCAATTTTAGGGCAATTGTTTATATGGGGAAGTTGTTCTGCGTCACAGTTTATGGCGATCCCAATTTTTAAAAATTGAAAATATCGCGTGTAGTTTGAGAGATCCATCGTAGAATTTCCAGACCACGGTGCGGTAGATACCGAAACTGACGCACCGGGCGCGCCACGTGCTGCGTCAAGCCGGGAATTCGATGATGGATCTCTCAAACTGCACGCGATATTTTCGATTTTTAAAAATTGGGCTCGCCATAAGCTGTGACGTAGAACAACTTCGCCATATAATGAATTGCCCTAAAATTGATAATTAAAAAAGTTAATTAAATTATTTTTGTTAATTAGCAATTTCTGGGTGATCTAATTAGTGGTAAAATCTTTCCGCCTCGGCCTAGAAATATTATATATATATATATATATATATATATATATATATATATATATATATATATATATATATATATATATATATATATATATATATTGTTAAAGGGACCCACAACCAATTTTTATAGTACCCGTTTTCTTGAGTGCAACGGATAGCTTATTGGTCAGAGCTTGTAATCACGGAATGGTAACGCGGAAAACGCCGTAGAACATTTATCATCAGAATTTTTCGATGTGCGGCGATTATGCAGTCTTAAGGAGACATGCTGCAAACAGTGGATGTGATCGCGATAGCGATTATACGCCAGCGGTGATGAAAAGTGAAGCCCTAAGTATGAACACGTAATGTTATGTATGTCGAGCCTGCGGTCCCGCGACTACTGCTCTCTGGCGTGTTAAATTATTTTAGAAGAGTTACAGCGCTTTCCTGGGGCTTCTTATGCAAGTGCTTTGGCCATACGCAGGTCCTTTTTTAGGACTTTTAGCCAAGCCAAGCTGAGCTAAGCCTTCGAAAACGAAACGACGTTTTTACACGTGAACGACAGTAAGTCGACGGCATTTCGCGTGCCGCAGCGATTCGCATCCGCAAACTCGCGCGCTACTCTCCAATGTGTCCGACGCGACGAGAATCGAGCTGCGCTGGAAACGCCGCGCGCATGCGCCACTGCCTCCGTTTCACTGGAAGCCACGAAAGCAGCGCCGCTTTTCATGCTCTACTACTTTTACCTTGTAAGCCGCATAGAAACAAACGGGGATGGACAATAACATACATATTCAAATTTTAAGCCCTTTTTCTGGTGTGCATAAAATCATGAGACTACGTACAGCAAAGTTATTAAGACTTCATACTTGTGGTTCATGAATCTTGGGCTAGGCGCGCGACATGCCGGCTCTTGTTACTTTTGAATGCGATTTAAAAATATAAATCCTGCTCAGATCGCGAAAAGTATGTTGTCATCTGCCACCATAATTCCCGGTCTTTTCATTTCCACCGGGATCTAATCACCCGTTCTGGCCAGTTGTGGGTCCCTTTAAGACGTTTATGGCGGGCACTCGGCGACGACGCACGACAGCGACAGTCAAGGCGGGGACCGACTCTCAGCACGAGCTGCTTTTTCTCTTCGAAGAGGGCGACCCACTACAAGGCGCTGGAGAGGACGACCCACTGCATAATTCCAAAGCTTCGCTACAATTACCCTGGGTACGAAAAGGGAGCCGCCTGGCGACCTAACAGCTGGTTACTATGAGCGGGTCTTGTTACACCTTGAGGCGCTCCACGTTGACAATGTCGCGCCCTTGACGGCGCATGTACGATGATGGTTCTATGGGTTCGATCAGGTAGTTGACAGGGGAAATGCGTTCGACGACACGGTAGGCGCCTTCGTATTTGGGTAGTAGTTTTGAAGAGAGGCCACTTGCAGTGGTAGGGATCGAGAGCGTTACGAGCGCTCCAAGGGAGGAACGTGGGCGCAGAAGTGCTGGTGTCAGCGCGAATGCTCTTCTGCCGCTATTGGATCATGTGTAGTCAAGGTCTTTGCAAGCTCTCGACACTATTCAGCAAGCCTGGCTGTGTCAGAAATAGGTGCACACTCAGATGGATCCGGCTTGTATGGAAGTATCGTGTCGATGGTGTGCGACGGGTGCCTTCCATATAATAAGAAGAAGGGTGAAAAACCAGTAGTGCTCTGAGGGGCGGTATTATAGGCGTAGGTGACGAACGGCAGAATGGCATCCCAATTTGTGTGATCGGCGGCGACGTACATGGAGAGCATGTCGCCGAGCGTATGGTTGAAGCGTTCGGTGAGGCCAATCGTCTGCGGGTGGTAAGCAGCAGTTTTGCGGTGAGCCGACGTTGCACTCTTTGAGAATGGCTTCGACGACTTCGGCCAGGAAAACACGGCCTCGATCACTGAGCAGTTCCAGGGGTGGCCCGTGACGCAGCATGAATCGATGGAGCAGGAAGGAGGCCACATCGCGCGCTGTAGCCGCGGGGAGGGCGGCGGTTTCGGCGTATCGCGTGAGGTGGTCTACAGCGACGGTGGTCCAGCGGTTACCAGCCGACGTTAGCGGAAGTGGCCCATACGAATCGATACCAACGCGCCCAAACGGCCGGTGAGGGCAAGATAGAGGTTTCAGACCTGCCGGCGGCAGGTGCGTTGAAGTTTGGCGGCGCTGAACCATCTATGCAGGGGCGAACGAATTTCTGCACGTAGCGGTACATTCCTCGCCAAAAGTACCGTTGGCGAATGCGGTGGTAAGTCTTAGATACACCGGAGTGCGCTCATTGCGGAGCAGAGTGGAACGACTCGCATAAGTCAGAGCGCAGACTGCGGGGCATGACTCGTAGCCACTGGCGGCCGTCACCGTTGTAATTGCTTCGGTGGACGAGGTCGTCGCGAACGGCGAAATGGTGGGCTTGACGACGCAACGCGCGAGTGGATGGTGTCGCCGATGGATCAGTCAGCAAGTCTGTCAGTGAGGCAATTCCATTGATCCTTGCGCTCTTTGGTAGCGATGGTATGAAGGACGGTGGAAGAAACGGCAAGGTGAGACGCTGAGCTGTGGGCATTGTCGTCAGGCAAGGTAGGGCGCGACAGGGCGTCGGCGTCAGCATGCTGGCGTCCATTGCGGTACAGCACGCGGATGTCGTAGTCTTGCAGGCGAAGTGCCCAACGGGCGAGACGGCCTGAGGGATCCTTCAATGACGGCAACCAGCACAGTGCGTGATGGTCGGTGACGACATCAAATGGGCGACCATACAAATAAGGTCGGAACTTCGTAAAGGCCCAGATGATTGCAAGGCATTCTTTCTCTATGATGGTGTAATTGGTCTCGGCTTTTGTGTGCGTACGGCTTGCATACGCCACGACATATTCCGGGAACCGTGGTTTGCACTGCGCAAGGACAGCGCCGAGGCCAACACCACTGGCGTCCGTATGTACCTCTGTAGGGGCCGTAGGGTCGTAGTGGCGTAGTATGGGAGGCGACGTCAACAAACGACGGAGCGTTGCGAAAGCATCGTCGCACTTTGACGACCACGAATGGAGAGGCCCGTTACTTCCGAGGAGCTTCGTGAGCGGCGATATGATAGTCGCGAACTTTCGAATGAAGGGCCGAAAGTACGAACACAGTCCTACGAAACTGCGCAGTTCCTTGACGGACGTCAGCTTGGGAAACTCGGTCACGGCCCGAAGCTTGGCTGGATCGGGGAGAATTCCTTCCTTGGACACAACGTAGCCGAGTATTGTCAGCTGCCATGCTGCAAATCGGCGCTTCTTTAGGTTCAGTTGCAGACCGGCGTCACTCAAGCGCGTCAAAACATGCCACAGGCGTTGAAGATGCGTGGAAAATTCCGGAGCGAAAACGACGACGTCGTCGAGGTAGCACAGGCACGTGTGCCATTTCAGTTTGCGCAGAACGGTATCTATCATGCGGTCAAAGGTGGCGGGCGCAGTGCACAGCCCAGAATAAATCTTCCCCGTAACATCTTTGGTGCAGGTTGCGGGTCTTCCAACAACCAGTCTCTGTATCTCCGCAGCGTACGCCACCTTTGTCCAGCCGCGATGCCTGACAACGGAGCGCATCCCACGCAGTCCGCGCCAGCTCCGTCACCTGTGATCCCTTCCCATGTTCTCGACCCTGGGACGTTTTGCGGCACGGACAGCACCGACGTCGAAGAATGGCTCGTATTATACGAGCGCATCAGCCAACACTACAGGTGGGACGAGACGCTTATGCTGGCAAATAATATTTTCTACCTCAGGGGTACAGCACGCGCCTGCTACGAGACGCATGAGGACGAACTAACCAGCTGGGACGTGTGCAAGCAGAAGCTCCGCGACTTATTCGGTCAGTCAGTTGCGCGTGAAATGGCAGCCAGGCAGGAACTCGCGTCGCGAGTTCGATCATCGACGGAGTCGTACGTCGCATACATCCAAGACGTACTGGCACTGTTCCGTGAGTCTTTCAGACATCACGGAGGTGGAAAAGGTAAGCAATGTGTTGAAAGGCATCACTGACGATGCTTTTAACATTCTAATGTGTAAGAACTGCACCACTGCCGACTCCATCATCTCTGAATGTCGACGCTTCGAACAGGCTAAAAGCAGAAGAATTACCCACCGTTTCACGAGACTTCCGAACACCACAGCGACTTCTTCGTGCGAAGATCCTGCGACGCCCCGTCCAACCGCACCTTCTGCGAACATTGCAAGGATTGTTCGCCAGGAGCTGGAAGCCATGGCACCTACTACCTATTAGCCCCCTGCGCAAGACAACTGGGCAACTATCTCGCTGATTCAAGCCGTCGTGCGCCAGGAGTTTGCCAACATGGGTGTCCTAGTTCCTAAAACTAGCAGCCACACGCCTCAGCCCAAGCACACTCTAGCCTACAACTCTGACCACTCCGCCGCTCCGCTTGCTGCTGCTGCTTCGGCTCTTAGTTTCCCACCAGGCTACCGAAACCCACCTGAGTGGCGCACCAACACGATCGACCAATCTGCTTTTCTTGCTCTCGTGTTGGGCACATTTCCTGCCATTGTCGGAACAGATTGGTATTCATGGCCATGCTTTCCAAATGACCGCCGTCAGGATCGCAGACAGTATCCGCAACCCACTCTTCCGGATGACCACCTTCACGACCCTCCACATCGCCGTTCACCTCTACGCTCCGAACCGTCCTACGCCGGCGTCTTCGCCCAGAGAAATTGGTCTAGCCGATCGCCTCAGGGTCGCCATTCACGCTCCCCTCAGCGCCGCCGCTCTCCGTCACCGGCTTATTCTGGAGTTCCCCCCGGGAAACTGACGAGTGCAGTTTCTGGAGGTGGCGCTTCATTGACGACTCGGACCGCAAGCCCTCAACCGACTACTAATTCAAGACGCAATTTACTTCGGCTGCTTCTTGATGGCCTGGCCGTTACTGCTCTCATTGACACTAGTGCAAAAGTATCCGTTATGAGCTCTACGCTTCGATCCCTCCTAAAGGAAGTCCTCACACCTGCTATGTTCCCCACAGTGTCAACGGAAGCCGAACGTCAGTTCTCGGTATGTGCACTGCCCGCGTTACTGTTGCCGGCCACCACACTTTCGTTCTCTTTGCAGACATCGACGCTTGCCCCCCACGATGTCATTCTTGGTATAGATTTCCTAAGCACTCACTCTGCCCTCATTGATTGTTCCACCGGCATTTTACGGCTCGAGTTGTCTTTGTGCACCGATGTAGCTTCTACGAGTCGCACTCGGCTACGATCGATGGAGTCTCTACGGCTACCGCCCCAGGCTGCTATGTACGTCCCTATGTCGCCATTTCCGTCAGTTCCTGATGGAGACTATCTGGTAGCTCCCTTTATTGATTTGACCCTTACCCACAACATTGCACTTCCACATACCTTAGTGGTTGTTGCTAACAACACGACGCTACTTCCTGTTCTCAACTTCTCCACGTCGACCCAAGTTCTTCCTCAAGGCATCACTTTAGCCGAATTTTCCACCCTGGAAAAATGTACGATTTCTTCTTTCACCCCTGACACCAATACCGTGGCCAAACCTGTTATCACTCCGCAAAGTAACGAATTCCTGGACCAAATAATATCCGACGACCTGTTACCTTCCCAAATCGAAATGCTGCGCGGTGTTCTGTCTTCTTACCTGGACATTTTTGACATCGACGACTGTCCCTTGGGCCGCAGAAGCGTCGTAGCCCACCATATCGACACTGGCGACGCCAGTCCGCTTCACAAATGCCCTTCCCGTGTGTCTCATGCTCAGCGCCAAGTTATACAGACGGAGGTAGAGAAAATGATCAGAAAAGACGTCATCGAGCCTTCCTCTAGTCATTGGGCATCCCCTGCGGTGTTAAAAAGGACCAACAGCTGGCGCTTTTGCATCGACTATCGCCACCTCAATCGGATCACCAAGAAGGACGTCTACCCTCTACTTCGAATAGACGATGCGTTCGACTGCCTCCACGGTGCCAAGTACTTCTCCTCGCTTGACCTTCGATCCGGATACTGGCCAATTTCTGTAGACGACCGCGACCGCGAGAAGACAGCATTCATCACACCCGACGGCCTTTACCAATTTACGGTCATGCCTTTTGGTTGTGCAATGCCCCTGCTACTTTTGAAGGCATGATGGACTCTAACCTCCGCGGTTTCAAATGGTCGACCTGCCTTTGCTATCTGGACGATGTCCTCGTTTTCTCGCCCACCTTTGAAAGCCACCTTCCTCGTCTCTCGGCCATTCTTGACGTCTTTCGCTGTGCTGCCCTCCAACTCACTTCTTCGAAGTGCACAATTGGACGCCGCCAGAATAAACTACTCGGCCACGTTGTTGACGCCACTGGTGTCCAACCCGACCCTGACACATTCCGCGCTCTCCGCGAATTCCCGGTTCCGCGTTGCCACGCGACGGCCCTTGTCTGGGCCGTTGCGAAATTCCGTCCGTACGTATACGGACGTCCGTTCTCAGTCATCACAGACCATCATGCGCTCTGCTGGCTATCAACACTTACGGACCCCAAGGAAGACTTGGCTGTTGGACATTACGATTACAAGAGTACACGTTCTCGGCTGTGTACAAATCGGGCAAGCTGCACAGCGATGCCGACTGCTTATCCCGAAACCCCGTTGATCCACCCAACTCCACCGACTTGGAATCCGATGCCTGCATCTTAGCCATTACTATCTGCACGTGGCGGATAAGCAATGCCTGACTGCATTCACTTGAATGCAGTCATCACTGACTGCATTCAATCGGGCAACACTGACCGTTCACTGAGCAGGTTCTTGCTTCAAGACAACGTTTTGTACCGCCGCAACTTACATCCCGATGGCGCGGAACTTTTACTCGTCGTACCACGTCACCTGCGCAAGGATGTCCTGCAACAATTTCACGACGCCTCAACGTCTGGACATTTAGGCGTCTCCAGATCCTACGACGGTGTTCGACGACGGGTATACTGGACGGGCCTTTATCGCTCCGTTCCCCGCTACGTTGCACCTTGCGACCTGTGCCAGCACCGAAAGAAACCTACGACTCCCCCTGCCGGTCGCCTTCAGCCTATTGAAGTCCCTGCTGAGCCGTTTTATCGAGTGGGGTTGGACTTGCTAGGTCCCTTTCCATCTTCGACAAATGGAAATAAATGGGTTGCAGAAGCCACCGATTATGCCACTCGCTATGCAATCACCCGATCGCTACCGACCAGCTGCGCGACTGACGTTGCCGACTTCCTGCTCTACAACATAATTCTCCAGCAGGGTGCTCATTGTCAGCTACTCATAGATCGCGGTCGCTGCTTTCTATCTCGCGTGGTTGACGGTTTACTTCGGTCTTGTGGTACCCGTCATAACATCACCACGTCTTACTACCCTCAGACTAAAGGCCTTATGGAACGCCTCAACCGCACACTGACAGACATGCTTTCTATGTACGTATCTGGCGACCACACTGATTGGGACATTGATGTGCCGTTTGTCACCTTCGCCTACAACTCGTCGTGTCATGAAACAGCCGGCTACTCACCTTTTTATCTACTCTTCGGCCGTCACCCCTTACTGCCTTTCGACACCCTGCTTCCGACTGGCCAGCCATCCTCCACTTCGTACACTAGAGTTGCCATCACCCGCGCCCTCACGGCACGCACAGTTGCCCCGCTCTGTAGTCGTCGTCCTAGAGAGCACAAAAGTCTCTCTATGATCGTCGACATAGGGATGCCGATCTCCTCCAGGCTCTCTTATTCTACTGTGGCTCCCATCTCGACGTGTTGGCCTCTGCGAGAAACTCTTAGCGCGATACGTTGGGCCCTACCGAGTCCTGCGTCAGGTGACACCTGTCACCCATGAGATTTCCTCGACAACAGACTCATCGGCTGCTACATCCAGAAGAGACGTAGTCCACGTTTCTCGTCTAAAGCCCTAAAATGGTGACACGCCCATTTGACATGCACCCGGACGGTGCTTTACCGCCCGGGATAATGTCACGCGTATGGAAATGTCACTCCGGTACAGGTGCTGAAAGCCCAGGCAGCACGCCGGCATTCGACCGATCTCGGCCCAATGTCGGCTAACGTCGGCGGCAATATTGGCCCCATGTCGGCAAATCACGCTCGCGCTACTTTCACCCACATCGGTCCGGTGTCGGCTAGCCGGCGTTGGGCCGATGAGGGCTAGCCGGCGTTGGGCCGATGAGGGCTAGCCGGCGTTGGTCCGATGAGGGCTAGCCGGCGTTGGGCCGACGAAGGCTAGCCGGCGTTGGGCCGATGAGGGCTTGCCGGCGCCGGGCCGCTGAGGGCTTGCCGGCGTTCGGCCGATGACGGCTTGCCAGCGTCGGTCCGCGACCGGCCTACCGTTATTCAGCAGATGATGGCAAGCCGTCATTGGGCCTATGTAAGCTGGCCGATGCTGGCGTGGTGTCGGCCTCGCCGACTTCGGGAAGCCGCCGGTGCGACGGTTAGCACTCGTTATTATGGTAATTTACCGTGCGCTGAGTAAGGTAATATACTGTGCCGTTGTAGTCTGCACGTAGCCAGTTTAGATGGGGACACCGGCGGTGGTTGCTCGATGCCTACAGTAGCTTGATTAAAAAGGCTGATACGCGTGTTATAAAGTGAAACGGCTGCGTGGCCGACCATGCATAGTTCGGTATTCCTGTGATTACTGTACTGTAAGTCAGCAGTGCAAAAAAAAACCTATTCGCAGCACAACGGCATTCATCGACTACCGTTGACGCCGTATTCGGTAAATAGTTCGTAAGCAGAACGACCCATTTGGGGTCTTAGCATAGCATTGAGACCCAGAATTCTATGGAACCGTGCAAGGCTGAGAAGAAAAGTCAATATTGTCTCCAACACACCTAAAAGGATGAAAGTCCTGCTGCATCAATTACGCATGCGTCTAGGTAATGAAGGAGCAACACATTTGCAAAGTGATAAACAGACATTTATTCACACATATGAACACACGCCAGCAGTTCCGGAATAATGATGCCATAAAGGAACACCTAAACATCTATAGATACCGTATCCAACATCTAAAACGATCCCACAGCCACCGTATTCCTAATGAAAAACACGAAAATATAATCGAGAATGGGGTCAGGCGAAGAGTTATAATGTTATTCAAGGCAAATTCAGAATAAATATTTAAAAACATAGAACGGGAAAAAATATGATTAAGAATTGACGAAGAATATCATAGCTACTTGTGTTTTGTGGACGATATCGCGCTTTGCGGCAATGACGGTGACGAATCACGAAACAAAAAAAATACTGGTGATATAAACGAAAGAAGCCGGATTAAAGATGTACCCGAAGAAAACAAACATCATGTTAGGCGGCCCGGCGAGAAAGGGAGATTACGGGTGGCAAACAGACTAGAAGTGCATGTATAAGGCTAGTTACTAACAGAGGAGCCCCCCCCCCCTCCCCCCCCCGATGTTTATCAAGTACACCGAAAAGTAAGGTTGGGTTGGTTCGCAAACGTTAGTCCATCGTAACACATGACTGGTAATTAAATTACCCCTATCCTTTAAGTGGAAATCACAATTCTTTCAGTCATAACTTATGGGATAGAAACATGAATAAACTACAGCACGCGACCTGAAAAAACGTTGCGAGTGGTGCCGCAAGGTTCCATATAGGGAAGCAAAGCTCAAGTTTGGGCGCAACGCTCGCGCAGCCGAGCTGCGCGTTACTGGGAATAAACGCTGCCGGAGAAGGTTTTTCGCTGGATTTGGCATCGGCGGCGGCAAGTTTACGTGCGCGCACGTGCTCCTCATTCAGCCCGGAGCACAGCTAGTCAGCAATAGTTACACTGTGACGCACCACAGATGCAATCCGATAGTACTGCGCGTGCGCGGAAGCGGGATGGGCCGTGTTGTTGCGAAAGAACGCGCCGTAGGTATTCCCAGTTGCGATAAGAGCAGTGGCGCCGCTCGACGTTGCTTTCGAAGCCTATACTGTACATCTAAACAAGGTAGACACACACGCACGCATTCCTTATCTCAAGGTAAGAATGTAACGGAAACGAAGCATGCATGAATACCTTTCACGCATGGCTCTTGGATCGGTAAGAACACGAGCGAATAAAAGGCATGGTCAATAGCGAACGCACGATAAAGAGAAAAATCTGTCTGGACAGACGTAAGAGCAGTCAAGACGTGTCCTTAAATGAAGCGAGCGAGTCCGATGTGGAAGCACGTAGCCACTGGCTGCTAGCTGCGGTGATCTTTGCCGAAAACAGCGCTGGAATCTTGCCGCGTATCCGTCTCGCACACGTTTTTGACTTTCCTCCACACATGTCCACACACCGACACTTCATGAAGAATTCTGCTGGCCGGGACGAAAAGCCTGCTCTCGCTACAACTTATCCTTCCATCGAGCTGGCTACCCTTCCCTGCCTGGTCAAGCAAGTTTCGCGACAATGGTGGTGGTGGTTGTGGTTCGAAGAAGGAAAAGGCGCCTAATTTCTGCAGCCCGGTCGGGAGCACGGCGCAGCGCCTATGCGACAATGACGCGCCGAACGACAGGAGTAAAGGCGGGGGGGGGGGGGGGGGGAGGGGGGGGGGGGGGGGGAAGAGGGGTAGAGCTGGAAGAAGACGAAACAATGCTGACTCTCCCTTCTTAGGAGCACGGCTCAGCCTCCGACAGTAGTGTGCGCCCCCCCCCCCCCCCCCTCGTGTCCTCTCCCCCCTCCACAGCATGTCGTCTGTGGGCTACGTGGATTTTTCAACGCATCGCTTGGTCCAAGTGTCGCTACGTGAAAACTTTCCGTACACCATGTTGTAACCGCATTTTTTATCGTATTTCCCGTGCAATAACAGTAACATTAATGAAATCCAAAGTTTGACGGAATCCCGCTTGGTCGGGAGGAGGCATTGCAAAAGAAGAAGAAACGCCGACCACAATAAAATCAATTTAAAACAAATTAAACGCGACGTTTCGGCTCCCACACGGGAGCCTTGTCCACAGGGAAGTTAAAAAAAAAATATCTCCTTTCTTAGGAGCATCTATTTCTTTTTTTTTTTGAACTTCACTGTGAACAAGGCTCCCGTGTGGGAGCCGAAACGTCTCGTTTTGTTTTAGATTGTTTTATTGTGGTCGGCGTTTCTTCTTCTTTTGCAATAGTAACATTAAATGCGACTGTTTCTAAACGCACGTGGGAAGCAATCGTTGAACGAGATTTTTACTTCAAAATGATAGGTATGGGACAAAAAGACGGCGATGAAGTGAAAACACGAACTGGCAAACACGTGTCAAACACGTGTTTTATGTTCGTTAACGATTGTTTGTCTTGGTGGGCTAGTTGATTTGGAAGGTTTTTACCGAAAAAACGTGTCTACACTTCTTCCCGGTCTTTCTTGCGTCCATACCTATTTTGCTCAAGTAATGAACAACGAGCTCAGCAACACTCCTTGTTGAGCTTTTACTACTTTCACAAGGCAAAATTATGTGACATCACTGAAGCAAATACGTTTGTTACGCTTGACCACAACATGCGCGTGTGTAAATACGTGCACACCCACAGACAAGAAACTATTCGTGCAGTTTATAAGCACTCACACCATGCGGTCAGCGGCTGAAAGGATGTAAAGGATATAGCGCTAGAAATATGATTTAAGGCCCGGTTTATGCACAGATTTAGTATTCACATAAAACTTCTGCCGCTAAATGTATTCCTGCTGGAATGATTGGGCGAATCCTGATGCTGGATATATCAGTAAGGTCTATACCGAACAATGGCAAAAACATTTATGAAAGAGTTGGACTTTGAATGTAAGTTCAATTTTTGTAGCGTTGAACAGCTCGTCAACGAAATGGCCATCTAATGTGAGTGAGTCTGAAGGCCGCTTTTTGGGTAGAAAAGCCACAGTGCCAGTGATAACTGTTAGTTAATGTCCTTGCAGAAACTAACAAGAGGATGCAAGCTATTTACTCGGCGTTACTTCACGCCCCGAATAGTACATGCGGCATTAGCACGATACAATGCATGCATGCACTTTCTTATTTTTGTTAGTACACCAATCCATGTAGCAGCTTTCTGCAGCTTAGGCGAGTAATATTCAAGCGCTTAATGCTCTATGGCATTACAAGCTTGTGTTCGACGTCGACGTATACAGTAGATTGCCAACATGTCAGCGACGGTTTCATTTAGCCGCTCGGTGAGGCCATTCGTCTGCGGATGATATAGTTGCGGTTGTCCGTCGGTGACTTGTATGTCAAGATGGTTGGCGTTATTTCCGCCGTAAAATTCGTACCTGTGTCAGTGACGACGACTTCTGTAGCGCCGCGACGCAGGAGGACGTTCTCAACAGGGCAATATATAACTGTCTGAAGGAAGACAAGAAGGTATTCCAGCTTCGTCGATGAAAGCTAACCAACAATTGACTCAGCCAACATTACTTTAAGAGCGGCAACAACACGGGAAAAAAGGCCCAATTCTGCCTGTGAAAGCCTTCAGCTGCCGATATCAGTTGAAGCATCTGATACACGGCAGAATGACGGCAAGCTCGGCCCAATGTTGCCGGTGAAAGCCATCGGCTTAGCCGATATGGGTGGAAGTACGGCGGGACGCCGGCAAACTCGGCCCAATGTTGCCGGTGAAAGCCATCGGCTAAGCCGATATCGGTGGAAGTACGGCGGGACGCCGGCAAACTCGGCCCAATGTTGCCGGTGAAAGCCATCGGCTAAGCCGATATCGGTGGAAGTACGGCGGGACGCCGGCAAACTCGGCCCAATGTTGCCGGTGAAAGCCATCGGCTAAGCCGATATCGGTGGAAGTACGGCGGGACGCCGGCAAACTCGGCCCAATGTTGCCGGTGAAAGCCATCGGCTAAGCCGATATCGGCGGAAGTACGGCGGGAGGCCGGCAAACTCGGCCCAATGTTGCCGGTGAAAGCCCAACATCGGCTGAAGGACGGCAAGATCGGCCCAATGTTGCCGGCGAAAGTCAACGGCTCCGCCCATATTGGCTCCATGCCGGCAACGACGGACCGTGGTTGGGCCGCCCACAGCCGCCTTAAAACCAATATCGGCCCGACGTTGTGTGCTGCCTGGGAGGTTATCCAGTGGAGAAAGACGACGACGTTGTTTTGGATGAGACCCTCGAGTTGCCTTGTCCGCTTGCGATCCTGTGCGCCCTGTCCAGCGTAACCTATATCGGCTTTCACAGAATAAATCTTCCCCGTAACAAGATATATATATATATATATATATATATATATATATATATATATATATATATATATATATATATATATATATATATGTAGTATTAATGAGAACTAACAGACAAAGATGCCAAGGAAAGTATAGGGGAAGCTATTAGAAGTAATTGTAATGTAATTGTGAAGAAGGGAAAGTGGACGAAAAGATAACTCTTTGTCTGTTAGTTCTCATTAATACTGTGTTTAACAAAGCAAACGAGCCCTTAAGTTTACAATTCTTTCCTTCATTCATAACGAGGGTCTCGTTCTGGCAGACTTGATGCCTTCAGGTGGTATGCGAGGGATTATTGGTCAGCTGCCCGCTCGTAATAAGATCACGTACTACGTGACGCCTGCAGGCAAAAAAAAGTGTTCCACACTCGCCGTAATGGCAACAGGCGGCGCTGACTGACGCTCCCACGTTTAAGTACACATATATACCCTATAAAGTGGACGGAGGGATGACCGCCACCGTAGCTCAGTGGTAGAGCATCGGACGCGTTATTCGAAGGTCGCAGGTTCGGATCCTGCCGGTGGCAAGTTATCTTTTCGTCCACTTTCCTTTCTTCACAATTACATTACAATTACTTCTAATAGCTTCCCCTATACTTTCCTTGGCATCTTTGTCTGTTAGTTCTCATTAATACTGTGTTTAACAAAGCAAACGAGCCCTTAAGTTTACAATTCCTTCCTTTATATATATATATATATATATATATATACAGTAAAACCCCGCTGATCAGCTTTCGAAAAACGCGCGGAAAGTAAACGTATCATCGGAATCCATTGAAAATTGAGGCGAACAAGCCAACATTGAGGTGCAAGGGCAAAAACCAATAATGTCTCAAAAAACAAAACATCGAGGGACTATTCCACTTTCGAACTTCTGCCATCTCGCTGGCAGCCAGAGGTCAGCCAGCTAGTTCCGGTCCTTACAGGAAAGAAGGTCGGGGTCACGTGTGTTGTAATCCTGAGGCAACCTTAATATTGTAAGATCGAATGCTCAAACAAGAAGCGTGAAACAAGAAACGTAAAGGGACGCTACTGCCGTTAAAGGAAGGCGTAATGGTAACTGATGGTGATGTCCCGTAGCGCCCTCACTGTGATCCATCGAGTCCTCACATGCATGGCGGCGAGCGCGCATAGTCTCTTTTGGCGCCTCAAAGCCAGAAACCATCCAGATACCTTCCAGAACAAATTTATCCAGGAAGATTCTGGCGACCCGATGATACTCAAAATTGTCCAGCCACTGAAAAACACCGACTAGAAATGCGCCTCGCGACGACTATCGTAAACCGAAAACGACAGAGGAAAACGAACGCGCTCCGGTAGAAGAGCGTGCAGGAAATGACGTCTTATTGGCCATATCTACTGAGCGCAATGACGGCGTTGATATGGTCACATGTCGCGGGGTGTTGTAGAACGACGGCATGTGCGTTCCCGTGGGGCTCATACCTAACTGTGGCGGAATGGGGGGAGCGACAGCCGCCATACTTGCGCCGCATTGTTAGCCACTCAGTGCCCCCCGGCTGTTGTTGCAGGCATGGGGTCTGACCTAAAGTGTGTGGAACGAGTGTGCATCTATCTACCGTCCTGCAGATGAAGGATTTGCAATGATGAGCGAAATATTGCCAAGGGCTACCGAAAAGACATTTCTGTGAAGTCGTTTGAAGATTTTGACAGCCAGCGTCGCCGCCTGCCTTCGGGTCAGTGTAGGGTTGAAAGACAGCGGTGATCGAACTATTCGGAGACGACACGAAAGGGACGATCGAGTAATTCGGAGAAGACGCAGAGGGGACAATAGCGCAACGCAGCGCGGAGGACCTAAATGCAGTACGGAGAAGCCCCCACTGCTGCGCGGGGGCGGCTGTCTGCTGCATAGCACTTCACAAGTACACGAGAGGGCCCTCTTTGCGTACCTGAATGGGAGTTTCTGCCTGTAGAACGTATCACACGACCGCAGTTTATCGCGGTGCTGAACGTCACTGCCGAATAATCGTATTTTCCGGGAACGTATTAACCGGAACGTGTTACACAGCTCTATGGGGTTATTTTGAGTTGTCGCGAGTGCGAGCGTAGGAGCCGGGCAAACGTATTGAGCGTGAACGTATCAACGAGGTTCTACTGTATATGGTTGACAGTCTGAGGAAGCCTTGGTCCCCCCACCCGCGAATGAGTTGGTACGTCACTGACCAGCATTCAGAAAGGCAGAATGCGAAGCCATGGACTCAGATGTGCTCGTGGGAGCTGTACGTGCACCAAGCATGCTGGTTGAGCCACACACATAATTTACGTTTCTTAAGGCTGCGATCTGTTCCGCACAAGCCACCATTATCATCTTCCTTTCAGACACTGATGCTGGTACAGAACTATAGCTCGTCATTTTTTGAAACCCGGGTGTCGGACAGCTTTCCACTCACAAGAAGGATTCCGAAGAATTCTGGAGATTCTGAGGTGATGTTCCTTGGCACCAGCCTAACCTTCCTCAACGACCATGTCTGTCAGCATATGCTGAACGCTCAGCAAAAGGTCTAGCTCCCTTCAGTTCCGCCCACAGAACACTCATCAAGTGAGAAATAGGATCTGCTGCATGAAGAACGCCCTATCAAGGTTGTGTCATCACACAGTTGACTCGACTTCGAAAACTGAAATAAGAAAACTGACTGACGCGGACTTCTCTACCATGCGATTAGAAGACCTTGTGAAGGAACTGTAGTGCTCCCTCTGAAAGACAACGCGAGCCAGGCGGGATCCATGTGACTGGACAACAGGAAGTCATACCCTGCATATATGGCGCTTCGCACGGTATCAAGACGGTTGCAATGTGTCAAGGTGTGCCTGACGCGTTTTCAGTTCCCTTCGCATCTCCAACACCTAACAGGTTCGGCCAAATAATCAGACTCATCAATGTGGAAATACTCGGAAAGGTCCTGTGCAGCACAAAACACAAGCATATCCTTTAGTCTAGTGTATTGTGGGTGTCATACGATACGATGTTCTGTTGTCCTGTAGAAAAACGTACAGCCTCGAGAACGGTCGTTGCCTCATCACATATCAGAGAACACGACAACAATCTTCGCCACAAGCAAAAGAGCAATTTCGCTCTTCATTGTGCGACCTGCAGGAGCTCGCTAGACTTTTACATATGCAGGATGCGGGGTAGTCATCCTCCGTGCTGGTTGCTTAATAAACGTGAATTCGTTGCAGCGCTAAAGGCCGACGACTGCACGGACCTTTTCAAAGGAGGCAGATGAACTGCTAGCGCTAACATTTACGGGTGCATTAGGGAAAATTTCGACTTCTCATTACCTCTGGCGTGTTCTCATTGCAGATAATGGGCCATGAGATTATGCACGCACTCGATCCAGCACGTTGGGGAGGATTCACCCGTCACAGACAGGTGAAAAAGGAGTACGCAAAAAGGGCACTCTGCTTACGGAGGTCACACCGATCGGTAGTAAGTATTCTACCCTCTCTTTTATGGCACCCACATATGCATACGAAGGGTGTCCCAACTGGCATGCAGCATAATTTTCACAGAGGAACGGAGGTGCGGGAAACGAACTTAGCACCACTTGTTCCCAATACACAGTACTTGCCCCTAGTTTACTTTTGTTAATGAGGGTCATTCAATTTCTCGTAAATACAATATGAACTCGACAAGAACTCACCTAATTATTAAAATGTCAGTCATGTGCAGGCATACTCAAATCTAACCTAATTGCGCTATTTTCATTACAGTACACTTGACGCGCTTATTTTTTCAGATTGATTAAGTATGCCTGCGAAATGTGAAAAACAACACGTGACTACGCTCCGATCTGCAAACGAAAGAAGCGGCCTCAAAATGACCGCCAACAACATGAGTCGCATTTTTCCACGAAGTCTTCCCGCTAGATTGTGAGCCGCTATCATTATCCAAATCTCATGGCCGACTTGTGTGCTTGATAATGCAGCCGGGTATCTGTTCTCATTACTGCCGAATCTGCAAGACCACAGCGACGCGTTTCTTCGGCTGGGGAGTGGCAGATAGGGCGAATCAGAATTTCTTTTCTGCGTTCTTGTTTCTGTTGATACTGGCTACCCTACCAAGAGCCTTCTGAGGGCACCGCTCTTGTATGCGCGCCTGAGTTTAGTCATGAGTCATTTTTAGATGTGAAGCATGTTATGGCGAAGCTTAATCCGGTGGTGGTAGTGGTGTGCCGCGTGGCCTCACTTACCGCGCATGCGCAAACGCTTTCAAAAAAATAAATAAAAAACCTCCTCTCCCCCTCTCTCTCCTCTAGGCATCCCTCCACGCGGCAATCACACCCTCACTGCGCATGCGCCTCCTCCTCTCTCCCCTCCTACGCTCCCCCCTCTCTCCCCCCTAGGCATCCCTGCCCGCGCTCCCCACTGCGCATGCGCGTCCCCCCTCCCCTCTTTCTCCTCTCCTACGCTCCCCCCCTCTCTCCTCTAGGCATCCCTGCCCACAGCGTCCACACCCCCCACTGCGCATGCGCGTCCCCCCCCTCTCCCTCCTATCCTACGCTCCCCCCTCTCTCGCCTCGCGACGCCGACGCAGGCAGCGTCTGCTAGCGAGTTTCTTGGTTGAAAAAACCGACTGCTCGCGCTGCATAACCGTTCACTGGCCATCCCGTATATATGGCAATGGATCTTGACCGCCAAGGTGGTGCCGGTGGGAGATTTCTCCTGTGCGTTGTTGAACAATGAAAATTCGCAGCGTGCGCGTTAACTAAAAGTGGAGTGCGGGTCTTTGTGTCCAGTCGGAGTCTTCTGTCTCTCATTGCCCATTAGCAGCGATTGGCATGTTCCAGTAGGAAACACTGCTCCATCACTGCCTGCTTTGCGCCTCCCCAATTTTTTCTCCTGCGCAACGCTGCGATAACGCCAGCGTCAACGCCGCCGCCAGTGTAAGCGTTAGCGCCCGCTGCTTCACAACTACACATGGTTACCTTTAGCGGGAGATGGTGTAATTTTTTTTAGTATTTCAAGGGCTTTTTTTATCAACCGTAAAAATGATAATGCAATTACTGAGTTTTTGAGAGTAGCGTAGTTAGATGTGATTTCAGCGTGCCTACATATGTCTCATTGACACTTTGATAATGAGGTGGGTACTCGTCGACTGGCATATATAATTATGACTAAATATGTAAAACTCATGAAAAAAAATAACTAATGGCTACTCAAGTGCCCAGCTAACAATATTAGAAGCGATGCACCTTGGGCTCTCGGTTTGTCGGCGTCACGGCCACCATAAACGGGTATGCCCCAGAAAAATTGGGAAAATGCCACTGCTCGCCACCGGTCCATACTATCAGTTAAAGGTTCGTTGTTACTGCCCAAAATATCGGCTTAGCAGCGGTGTCAGAATCCCCGACAAAATTTACCAAGGCGTTAAGGTTTATGATCGAAACAAGAGACACAAACGTGCATCTGTACGGTAAAGTCACCTATTTCAAACATAACTTCTTGAAGCATATCTGCAAACTGATATTGCGTTAGTAACCGGCGGCAAGTCAAGCAGTAAAGAGTAAACATGTTCCTGGGGAAAAAACGGCCGCACACTGCATGCTTCGCCCCTCCCCAGGTTTCGCTTTAGTAGAGCCAAAACACCCTATCTAACTTTCCCCTTATTTGCTGAATGCTGACTGCGTACAGCAGGCACGCCGATCTGCGTCCCTTGCAGCCCTCCGGGTTTTACAGCGAAAACTGTTATCAGATCACAACGGCAGTGGGGTGGTAGTCCGTGACCACCGGTGTCCGTAACCGCTTTCGCGCCAAATAAGGAAAAAGCGAAAACGCAAAAAAGTTCTGGAAACGTCGGCGACTCTTGCTAACTATAATCATCAACCAAAATTAGCACATAATACAGCGGGTAGGATTCGTGCCCTCAACCTCGCTTTAGAAGTTGATGCGATGGCATCAACCTGCGCGACAGATACAACTGGCGGTGGCTGTTATTCTTTGCTGCCACCCACCGCTTACATTGTTATCGGTAAGCAGCCACTCGGTGCTCTCGACACAAGAGGCGATTTTGGCGCCCTGGTTATAAGCTGCCACCACCGCTGCTTTCCGTAACAACTATCGCGATAAATAACTAAAAAATTACACCATCTCCCGCTAAAGGGAACCATGTGTAGATGTGAAGCAGCGGGCGCTATCGCTTACACTGGCGGCGGCGTTGACGCTGGCGCTCATCGCAGCGTTGCGCAGGAGAGAAAACTAGGGAGGCGCAAAGCAGGCAGTGATGGAGCAGTGTTTCCTACTGGAACATGCCAATCGCTGCTAATGGACAATGAGAGACAGAAGACTCCGACTGGACACAGAGACCCGCACTCCGCTTTTAGTTAACGCGCACGCTGCGAATTTTTATTGTTCAACAGTGCACAGGAGAAATCTGCCACCAGCACCACCTTGGAGGTCAAGATCCATTGCCATATATACGGGGTGGCCAGTGAACGGTTGTGCAGTGCGAGCAGTCGGTTTTTTCAACCAAGAAACTCGCTAGCAGACGCTGCCTGCGTCGCGAGGCGAGAGAGGGGGGAGCGTAGGAGAGGAGAGAGAGAGGGGGGTGACACGCATGCGCAGTGGGAGTGTGAACGCCGTGGGCAGGGATGCGTAGAGGAGAGAGGGGGGGAGCGTAGGAGAGGAGAGAGGGGGGGACGCGCATGCGCAGTGGGAGTGTAGACGCCGCGGGCAGGGATGCCTAGAGGAGAGAGGGGGGAGTGTAAGAGGGGAGACAGGAGGGGAGGCGCATGCGCATTGAGGGTGTGGTTGCCGCGGGGAGGGATGCCTAGAGGAGAGAGAGCTGGAAAGGAGGTTTTTTATTTATTTTTTTTTTTGAAAGAGTTTGCGCATGCGCAGTAAGGGATGTCACGCCGCACACCGGATTAAGCTCCGCCATAAGATGCTTCACATCTAAATTATAGGAACGGATGGGATCCCCATTGCAAAACCCAGCGCCGCTGGGTACCAGCGTCCAGCGCCATGCCGGCTTATGGGCCCAGTATCGCGTTGCATACTGGGATGCTGGAGCGGCATTTTACTGGGAAGCGCTGGGTACTCCCGCGCAAAACGGCTCTACAGCGTTGAAAAATCGGTGCCTATATGCCATAAGTAAATATATAAGTGAAAGAAGGGACGTAGAACGCAATAACGCAATAAAAAACCACCTAAAAAAAAACGTCCGTGCACTGTAACCCATATTACACCCATATAGGTGTTTTATGGTGTCTATAACTCACACCCATACACCCCACGAAAAAGGTGTAACAATCAAGATTACCCCTTTTTCATGGGTGTAATATCAAAACTACACCCTTACGACAAAAGTGGAATGGGGTGTTTCATGCAAACATACGCCTTTACACCCTTTCAAAAATATAAATAAAGCGCCCCCCCCCCCCCCCTTTCCTCCCTTCCATCTCAAGCACTATAAATCAAATCACATAGCTAGTTTTTCAGGGGAGAACTACAACTATATTTCACCACCCACTCTGGGAAAATTCCAGATGCATGTGCGCTTATTCGTGCATATGACATCATATCGTAATGAGTGCCGCAGTGTAAAATTGGGTGTATATAAGGTATCAAAGTTGGAATGTGTTGAGTCAAGTGCAGCGAGGCATTCACACAGTTATCCTTTGGTAGAAAATCAAATCCACTTTTATTGAACACATGAGATTTGTGATGAACGTTCAGCATCCTTTTACAAGGCATAACTGCAAGGCATAACTGCAGTGAGGTCCACACACATAAATCTGGGACTAGACCGACAATAGCATAACTGTTACATGCAAGATCTAACATTATTCTGAGACTTCGATGTCCAGACAATCCCATGGGTAATCATAGCTGCTCTAGGTCTTGTGGAGAAAATTTTATAGCGGGAAATCACAGCAAGGAAAGCAATGTTTGTAACAGTAATCCTTCGCTTACGATATGCTGAAACTGTGCCTGCAATTATTGTGATACAGACAAAAGCGAGTCGTCTTCATTTGCACTTGACTTGACTGATACACCAAATGGCAGAAAAGAAGCACATTTCAGGACAGGGAAAAACTTATGTGACGTGGAAAGATAAAGTAGGCCATTGGCGGTGGAGGGTATGGTGATTGAAGACAGACGAATCACAGTAGATGAAGTCGCCAATACTTTACATTATTAGTTTTGAATCAGCGTATTCCATCTTACATAAACGGCCAAATTTTCCAGAAGAGTGTGCACGGTGGGTTCCAAATAAATCATAAGCATATTATAAGGTATAAAGTTTGAACACCTCTCCCGTAAACATCTGACCCGTTATCGTGATGTGAAGATGAGATTTTTTACAGCAAATGGTTAATATATGAAATTTGGGTACATCATCATGTGTAAATTAAGGCTGCAGGCACGGTTTAGAACTCATCATCCCCAGAAATTATAGAACTTCAACGTCAGCCATCAGCTGGTAAGATTAAGCTAACACTATCCATGAAACATGGAAGGTGTGGTAGCCGTTCATTTCACCCCAAGAAGCGAAACTGTGAACATTGCTGACTGTTGTGGTGTGTTGAAAAGAAACTGAAACCTGCAATCAGGTCAAAACGTTGTGGTAAATTGCGAAAAGCTGACATCCTGCTGCAACATAATGCTAGGCCACTTTCTGCCAAATGGCCGGCGCAAGCAATAAAGGAGTACAAGTTTGGATTCGAATTGCTGGAACACCCACTATGCAGTCGAAACCTGGCTGCGAGCCATTTTCATATGCTTTAACCATTAAAGAAAGATTCGCTATTGATGCAGAAGTCATTGATGCTGTGCCAAATTGGCTACAGGTGCAAGCAAAACACTTTTTTTTATGGAATGCGTTGATGGAGTGCGTTCAAGTGCAGGGAAGTTATGTACAAAAATAATTGTTTCAGTTGTCTATAATTAGAATAAGTGTGCATTTTCTACCAAATTCATGTACCTCTAGGCTTCCCCACATACATAGTACGTAACGAATAAACTATTTGGAAGCATAGAAATTGACTTTAGAGGCATCAGAGGTTAAAAAGCATATTGACGTTGTTAACAGTGCACACACACAACTGAAAAATAACAGGTAGGAAAAACGTGTGGTGCTTTTTGTAGAACACACGCTGTAAACACTACCAAAATGCATGATTACAAACTTGCCCAAGGCTTATTTACAGCTCAGTCTCTATAACTGTACAAAGCTTGTGTGTTACAAAATCACAGAATTTGACAAGGTAATGTAACTGGTGTTACATTAACTTAATGTGACCACTTGCACATTACAAAATTACAGCTCTTCACTGTTGGTTGCACAATCCATCTTGAGCTGCTCAGGCGACTTTGGTTCCTTCAACAGAAATGGGGCCAGGGTTTTCTTTCTCATCTGTGCCAGGAAGCCTAAAATGAAGTCAGAAGAAGTAATGTCCAGAAGTATCACAAGAAAGAGCGTACAATACAGTATCCTCCCATCATGCTGAAATTCTCTTAGTACTGCGTGGGTATAAATGCACAGCATGGCCAGAGTACTTAGTGGCACCCGACTCCACACAGCGAGAAATATAAAATGGCATGATGCAGAATAAAGGCAACAAAAGGCGTCTTGTGGCAGAACTTTTCAAACCTTTGATCTGAACCAGAGATCTGAACCTTACTTCACCCTTTTAGCTTGCTCATGCACCAACGCAAATGTACAACTCTTCGGCAAGGACACCCGCGCTTAGCTCTGTGTGTCGACCACGTGTAGTACAAAGTTACATTCTCTGTCTGGGTAATGCCACTGACTGCTATCGGTAAATACTGTTTTTGCAGCTGGCCAAACGTATGCATGAGTGCATCCACACGGGCACATCTGTATTTCTTTATATACACTATGATACTCATGCGATGTGTTTCTTAAAGGGAGTGCAATGCAATATGCACCATATGAATATTTTATTTATTGCAGAAAAGCTAAATACCACTGCACATACATGACAGTATGCCCATTAATCATGCATCCACTGCAGGTAACATTTAAAATTAAATTACGTGTTTATTAGTGAGTACAACTAATGTAGCCTTCTTCAGCTTGTTCACATTGGAATGATTATAAAATGACAGAAATTAGGTTCACTAAATGACTACTGTGCGCTGCTAAATTGTGGTCATAAGTTTCAATAATTCTGGTTGGCTAAAAAGGCAAATTCTCCTCACCAAAGAGCACAGGCTGTTGAAATGGCCATGTGGGGAAAACGGTGAGAATTGCTAAGACTTACAAAACATCATTTTTGAACCACATTCTATCAAAAAATTCGGCAGAGTTCCATGTACCTTGGGAATCGATGTTATGCGAAGCATGTGGAGGTAAGGTGACTGTGTTGTAATTTTTTATTGAGCGAAACGTTACGAAATGACGCTAAAGATATGTACAGATGTTGTACGCACAGACATATGTTGAACAGTCGCATATGTTTTGTATAACAAGTTGTTTACAGTTGCGTAACGATGCCAACAGCAACATCGGCATTAGCAACACCAGAAGCGGTAAACTGATATGTAGCGCTTGTGCTCGCGAGGATGGTAGCCCTGGACACTGCAACACATATCAACTTCAGTGGATGGCGCCTTACTACAATTGACGTAAACCCGGCGTGACGGCTGTATCATCGGAGTAAATATGTAATGTTTATAAAATTGGATAGCCGTTTGACGTTTCACAAACATTAGGGTCTATTCGTAAAGCAGTTCCGAGACCTGGCTTGGCTCTGTGGTAGAATGCTTGATTGCCACGCAGAATGCTTGGGTTCGATTTCTGTTGGGACCCTGATATTTATTATTTGCATTCGTCCGGTCAACGCTCCTGATGAAGTCAGCTTTCAACGCTCTCGCGTTAAAAGGTTGTTCTCGCCAATGTTTGTTCTCGCCGTTCCTGGGTAGTATGAACTGTCAATCACCTGTGGCACAACCCGCCCGTGGTATGTGCCACAGGGTTTGCCCGAAAGGGTTTGACGACGTACGCGACGGGACTGACACATTATTCATGTCACGACCAGCGAGTCATATTCGTCAAACCATCTTACCGTCACATACTAATTTTGGTCTACCCCAAGTTAAAGGGGTGATCACGAGAGCACCCAGACGTAGGCGGCTAGATAGATAGATAGATAGATAAATAGATACGTAGATATAAACGCTAAAAGTGCCTGCAGTACGCAAAGAAATGCTTTGCATTTAAAAAACCTTGCAAACTTCTGCGACAATCTCCAGCCACCAGAATGCCAGAAGCTACTGACCACAATTTAGCTATGCACAATAACCATTTCGTGAAACTGATTTTTGAATTTATATAGCTGTTCCAATGACAACAGCTTCAAAAAAGGCAGTCTAGATTTGTTGCGTTTTCAGACAAATACATTGTCTAATTTCATATTTGAGCACCAACACATGCAGACTTATGCATGCATGCCGTGAAGTATATATACCTTTATTGAGAGTTTTGAGCATTAAATCAAGTAGTCATATACTGCACATACCACAGATTCCTTGAACATATGTAGCGCCGGCCTAAAGATCTTACTGTGTCAGATAAACCGTTAGGCTTGTAATCTATTGTAAAATATCATTGGAGGTTCTGGTACGAAATGTGTTTTAATGTTTGTACACGTGAAGGTATTTAGCGAAGTTTTAACGCCAGAGCAGGGCGAGGCGCCAACAATTCTTAATAACGAGAACAAAATAATGAAATGTCAACATGGTGGAAACAAGCAGTATCAAATCCATTGTACTCGAACTCGTGCACTACTGCTCAACTTAGCGCTTGCACAGTTAAGGCACGGCTATTCGGCCACACATAGACAAAATACAGGGTGTTTCAAGAAATGTGTCCAATATCCTCAAAAAATCAGCAAAATGCGACATTTGCTCGCTGTTTTCACAATTGATTTTGCTGTAGCAACTTGCATCGTAACATGGTCGAAGACGTCATTTGTGACAGTAATTAAGAAAATTAAATTAACTAACTTTTTAATTAGTGGAGCTATGCGGTTACGGCAAATGGGAGAACTGAATTTCTTCATGCGATAAACACATCGCAGCTTTGAGATTTAGGAAAGGCGGCCTCTATTCATTTTTGTCGCGTAATGAAATTCAGGCAAATTCCACGGCGAAACCGAAACACCGATGGGCGCAACAAGGAGACGACTACAATCACGTCACTGTTCAAGGCTACGATTACAGAAGTGCAATTCTTCCCCGTTCGTTAACGCATGTGCGTCATGCGTGCAACTACTGCAAGCGCAGCCCACACACCCACACAACGAAGTCGGTTGATGGTTGATATAATGACGTTCACTCATTCTGGTCGTCTCAGACGAATATGGCAGGTGCGCTCTTCCGCGTTTCGGTTACGCCGCTGAATTTGGGATAAGTTCATTACTTCGCAATTATTCCTAGAGACAGCTTATTCGAAATCTCAAAGCTGAATTGGGTTCTTCGCATGAAGGACTTCAATTCTCCCATTGGACTTAACCGCCTAACGCCGCTAATTAAAAAGTTAATTAACTTAACTTTCTTAATCACTGTCCCAAATCATGTCTTCAACCATCTTAAGATGCCTGCCGCTACAGAAAAAGCAATTGTGATGACAGCGAGCAAATACCGGATATTCCGTATTTCAAAATAATATTGGACACATTTCTTGAAACACCCTGTATATTAACACCTAGGCGTAAGTGCAAGCTTCGCAAGCCCTACCTAGAGCATGCTGTCTCAAGATCATGCACACGTATCAACCCGAATATCACGGTAACCTAATGGTACGTGCCTACGTGGATGCACACGCATGCACACCACACAGACATGCACACACTTGGTCACACGCAAGGAAAACACGTGTCTGAGAGTAGTCACACACATTTGGCACATAACGATCCTGTAGCTGTTGAATAGAGGATGCGCAACACGTGGAAACTTTCTTAGACACGTTGATTTTTCTAGCTCACTAAACGACAAGGACGGGAAAAGAACGACGCGGACACCGCGTATTATTTTACGTCCTTGCTAGTTTTGTGAGCAAAAAAAAATGAACACGAATTACCAACATGCCCAAGCGTAGGCGCCTTAGACACGGTCGAAGCTTTCAGCTAACAGGCGCCGTTCCCGCTCGACAAGTATTAAACCGAAATAGCTATTCATCGCAAGCAGGGACCTTCCTTCCGACACCAGTGCAGACCCAGGGGGGGAACCACCCAACCCTGTTCAAATCCCCCCGCCGAATCATAGCCGCGCATGCACACAATGCTACACTCCAAACAAACAGAAAGAGCTCGCCCGCGCTTCACATAACACAACTTTGCCTCAATCCTGATGAAACAATACACACAAGCAGGCTCGCTATGTTAATAAAAGCTCACTCATCGTCTACTAGTTTGGAAAAAAAATCTTCCCCATCTCCCGCTAAAGGGAACCATGTGTGGATGCGAAGCAGCGGGGAGATGGCTAGCTTGAGCGGGAGAAACGTCGCCGCCCCCGATTCGCGGCAGCGGCCCGGGCGCTCAACGCGGCGCTGCAAAGGAGAGAGAATGAGGCGCGCGCGCTCCGTCATTTTCATACCGCGGAACTACCGTGGTGCCCACAGCGGAGTATGCAACTGTCACACCACCTGTCGTGCGCGCCGCTCCGTAGAGGTTTCCTAGAGGAAAGGACGGGGGGGGGGGAGCGTAGGAGAGGAGAGAGAGGGGCAGGGTACGTGCATGCGCTGTGGGACGCGTGAGCTGCTCCGTAGAGTAGAGGATTTCTAGAGGAGAGAGGGGGGAGAGGACACGCATGCGCCGCTCCGTAGAGTAGATGATTCCTAGAGGAGAGAAGGGGAGAGGACGCGCATGCGCTGTGGGTATGTGGGACGCCGGAGCCGCTCCGTAGAGTATTCCAAGATGATTCCAAGAGTAGAGGAAGGGGGGTGAGCGTACGAGAGCATAGGGGAGGGGACGCGAATGCGCTGTGGGGAGTGTGGGCCGCTCCGTAGAGTAGATGATTCCTAGAGGAGAGAAAGGGAGTGAGCGTAGAAGAGAGAGGTGGAGGGGACGCACCTGCGTTGTGGTGGTGTGGGAAGGAGGGACGGACTAAGCCCCCTCCAAACACATGCAAGCAAGATCAAGGAATGGGGTCAACCTGGGCGACAGACACCACCTGCCTAGCCATGGCTGAGCAGCCTCTCTGTGCTCTCGGCCATGACTCAAGGAATGGGGTCAACCTGGGCGACAGACACCACCTGCCTAGCCATTACTAAGCAGCCTCTCTGTGCTCTCGGCCATGACTCTGATGATTGTAGTAGGGTTGACGGCCTTCATATTACTACAGTGTTCTGGTTCGCATAATCGGTGCTTCCCTACTTCATGAAAGTGGCCGGACGCGGGACGCGGGACGCGGGACACGGGACGCGGTACGGGGGAAGCGGGACGGACAGAGCCCCGAGCATAAGATGCTTCGCATCTAAAATCACAGCATATCCGCGAAGTGAATGATGATGAGTGGGCGAAGCTCCGGAGGTACATCATCAAAGACGTGATGGTGGTTGGTTGCATGTGGTCAAACGATATGCATGTGAGACCATATCGCAATGCCATGTGTTGTATGGCATCGCGATCGTCATCGTCATCAGTGTCATCGTTATGACGCATAGTGGGTACATTCCATGGTGGTTGGTTGCATATGGTCAAACGATATGCATGTGAGACCATATCGCGATGCCATGTGTTGTATGGCATCGCAATCGTCATCGTCATCAGCGTCATCGTTATGACGCATAGTGGGTACATTCCATGTGGTGTGCCGCGATGGCAGCATCATCGTCATCACACAGGGAGATACTGCTGGTTACGCAGTATCTCCCTGTGTGCTGGTTACGCAGTTACGATGTGCATGTAAGACCATATCGCGATGCCATGTGTTGTATGGCATCGCGATCGTCATCGTCATCACGCAGGTCGCTACTCCGGAGGTTCATGTGATGGTGGTTGGTTGCATGTGGTCAAACGATATGCATGTGAGACCATATAGCGATGCCATGTGTTGTATGGCATCGCGATCGTCACCGTCATCAGCGCCATCGTTATGACACATAGTGGGTACATTCCATGTGGTGTGCAGTGATGGCAGCGTCATCGTCATCACACAGGGAGATACTGCTGGTTACGCAGGTGGCTACTACGTACTACAAACTACAGGGGACGAACGACCCACGGTCAAACGATGTGCATGTGAGACCATATCGCGATGCCATGTGTTGTATGGCATCGCGATCGTCATCGTCATCACGGCACACCACATTCCATGTGGTGTGCCGTGATGGCAGCGTCATCGTCATCAGCAGGTGGCTACTACATACAAGGGACGCACGACCCACGCAATAAGGAGATTCGCTCCTAAAACTAAGTTCACAGCGTTATTATCGCGCTCACGGTGTTAGCAAAGCGCTGACAGCAGCAACGGTCACCTACCAGTTTTCGTCCGGCGAGCGCTCCACGATACGAAGCAGCCGGTCCTCGCTTGAGTATACTGCGCCTTCGCAATAAGCAGCACTGGCTGAACAGAGAATACGAGCACACGCGCAAGCACACTTTAAACAACAGAAAAAATGACTTTAAACGCGGCCCTTCGGGTAGCGACGAGTAGCAAACAAGAAAAAAAAATTACACCATCTCCCGCTAAAGGGAACCATGTGTAGATGTGAAGCAGCGGGCGCTAACACTTACACTGGCGGCGGCGTTGACGCTGGCGCTCATCGCAGCGTTGCGCAGGAGAGAAAACTGGGGAGGCGCAAAGCAGGCAGCGATGGAGCAGTTTTTCCTACTAGAACATGCCAATCGCTGCTAATGTGCAATGAGAGACAGAAGACTCCGACTGGACACAGAGACCCGCACTCCGCTTTTAGTTAACGCGCACGCTGCGAATTTTTATTGTTCAACAACGCACAGGAGAAATCTCCCACCGGCACCACCTTGGAGGTCAAGATCCATTGCTATATATACGGGATGGCCAGTGAACGGTTGTGCAGCGCGAGCAGTCGGTTTTTTCAACCAAGAAACCCGCTAGCAGACGCTGCCTGCGTCGGCGTCGCGAGGCGAGAGAGGGAGGAGCGTAGGAGAGGAGAGAGAGGGGGGTGACACGCATGCGCAGTGGGAGTGTGAACGCCGTGGGCAGGGATGCGTAGAGGAGAGAGGGGGGAGCGTAGGAGAGTCGAGAGAGGGGGGGACGCGCATGCGCAGGGGGGAGTTAGACGCCGCGGGCAGGGATGGAGAGAGGGGGGGAGTGTAAGAGGGGAGAGAGGAAGGGAGGCGCATGCGCAGTGTGGGTGTGGTTGCCGCGGGGAGGGATGCCTAGAGGAGAGAGAGCGGGAGAGGAGGTTTTTATTTTTATTTTTTTTAACTGTTTGCGCATGCGCAGTAAGGGTGGGCACGCGGCACACCACCACCACCACCACCACCACCACCACCACCACCGGATTAAGCTTCGCCATAAGATGCTTCACATCTAAAACAGGTTCCGGCGTTCCGGCCATGACCTACTGTACTCCTGACCTGCCCAGATAGCAGGGTTCCTATGGGAGCGCGTGTCCCCGCTCTCGTTCAGCCGCTCGCCGTTGGTGGCGCTACCTATAACCTGTTCGTCTGCTACTCTGCGGCCGTTTGGACTAAGAACGCCTGCATTTTGCGACGTACTGCCGGCATATATGTCACTTTCTGCAAACTTAGGCGGAGGGTCAAGTAAGCTATTCAGTGCGGTTAAGTATTTACTGCACACTGGTTGACTAACGTGAGAAGCCGTAGAGTTGCATAGAGTAGGAGGGCCTATGTGGTGCCCGGTGTCCTTTCAAATACAAATAATATCTGAATCACTTTTAGTATATTTATTTCCGAAGTATTTTGCATTTATGCATAATAATGACACAATATGAGCGCTCTGTTGGCCGAAACATTGCCACAAGCGCTAAAACTGACGTTGCGAACAGGTGCTGACTAGCGCCACGCCGCTCGTAGGTTACGTCCCTAGTGGCAAAAGGTATGAACTAAACGTGGGCGCTGGAGAGGGGACATCTGGGCAGGTCAGGAGTCGTGGTTCCGGCACTCCGGAACTGCAGACATCAACCGATCCGCATTTTGCGCATCGTCATTTTTTAATCAAAGCTAAAAAGCTTTATTCCTGCTTAGCACTATTAAAAAACCTTTGCGTAAATACAAAATGATTGTGAACAGTTGACGCGTATAATCTTCTGACTTAAAAAAAAAGAAAACGGAATGTGAGCGCGCGAAATTTGAAACGTTGGTTGCAGCTAAAGGGAACGCAACGTTAAACACCAACGCAAATAATTGCTAGAAAACGAACACGTCTTGTGCATTAAAGTTATTCAATTGGAGGAGACGTCTACACGCGAGATTTTAGTGGAATAGTTGACCATTGTTATGTCAAAATAAATAGATACCAAATAGAGACTTTATCCAGTGGTACAAAAAAAAGTACTCAGGGGTTGGAGCACGCTGCGTGACAACTTTACACGTAATTTGTGCGTGCGCGTGTGCGTGCGAGTATACGTGCGTGTGTCTGTGCATGTGCGTACCCGCCACTATGGTGCAGTGGTTATGGTGCTCGACTGCTGACTCGAAGGTCACGGGAAGGAATCCCGGCCGCAGCTGCCGCATTTTGATCGATCATTTCATGCATTTTCATTTATTAATACCGCCAGCCCTGTTGTAGAACTAGAACCGGAGTAGAAAGTGCATCTGTCTATCTATCTATCTATCTATCTATCTATCTATCTATCTATCTATCTATCTATCTATCTATCAGGCCGCCTTCGTCTGGGTGCTCTCGCGATCACCCCCTTAACTTGAAGTAAACCAAAATTATTATGCGAGTGTAAGATGGTTTGACAAATATGATACGCTGGTCATGACATGAATGTGACAAAATAATCCCGTCACGTGCGACGTCAAACCTTTTCCGCCAAACACGCGTGCCACATACCTGTATACCACGGGTGGGTATGTCTAACAGGTATGCCGATATGTGCCAGAGGTTACCGACAGTTTATATCTACCCAGGAACGGCGAGAACAGACTTTGGTAATTTTAACGCGGGAGCGTTCAGAAAAAGCTGACATCGGCAGCGTTGACCCGAAGAATGCAAATATTGAATGTCAGGGTCCAAGCAGGAATCGAACCCCAGCATTCTGCGTGGCAACCGAGTATTCTAGCACGGAACCACGCCAGGTCTCGGAACTGTTTTTCAAATAGATCCTAATGCTCGTGAAACGTCAACTGTGGTTGTAGTGCTGGCTATCCAATTTTATAAATATTACATATGTACTCCTATGATACAGCCGCCACCTCGGGTTAACGACAGGTGTAGTTAGCGCCATCCACTGAAGTTGATTCACGTAGCAGTGTCCATGCGGCCACAAAAAGTTACAACACAGTCACTCTCCCTCCGCATGCTTCGCATAACATCGATTCCCAATTTACGTGGGATGTGCCGATTTTTTTTCTTTTTTTTTTTGGGGGGGGGGGGGGGGGGGGTGGATGAGGGCGGCGGTAAGGGTTAAACTCTCAGAACATCTCTTTGGTACACCACTAATATATTTTTAGCAAACATTATTTCAACTATCTTTAGGAGGAGGAGGATAAAACTTTATTGACACCAGTAATGGGTCAGTTGAGGGGGGGGAAAGGGGTCAGGGCAGAAGAAGACGCTGGGCCCTCAGGCCGCTCTAGGTGGCCGAAAGTCCTTGCGCTTCGGCGACCGCGATGGCCGAGCCCACGATCCGGAGTTGGTCTTCCGGTCGTGAGCTGCGCAGAACAGCCTCCCAACGCTCCTGTCGCTCAGTCCCCGCAAAGGGGGGGATTGGGTTTATTTGGGCAATTTCTATATTGGCCTCGAGGAGTTACGGAGTCGCCCTCTATCGGGCGAGCCTCGATTGCCTGCTAGGCAGGATACCGCCGCACGCTCCCCATAAGATTTGCTGTCGGCGCTCTACAAAACACCTCGCGGAAGCACTCCAGGACATTTCTGTGCGTACTTTCGAAACGAAATATGTTCTTTACTGTTAAAGTAATAATTTTCGACGAAAAGAAAGCACAACCTAGTTTACAGTCGCTGTCTCTTTGCAGAAAACGGAGCGCCCGCTTCACGCGGCCAACGCGATGGAGACTTCTGAACCGGCTTCTTGCGTGAAATGTAGTCAGTCGCTGAGTGCAAACTATGTGAAATATTTTGTTAGAGTAGACGCCTGTATACCTAAACGGAGCATAGCAGAAAGAAGCCTCAAGCCAGTGATCGCACGGGTTCGCGGCGACCGACGGAGCTTTTGCATGGCGTCTGCATGTATATGTTCGTACTGATGGTTTCGCTTTCGCCACGAGCGTATTTTGGCGCCGTGCCGTGAACTTTAGGCCGCAAAATATGAGAATTTGTGAGTACACAAAAACCATTGTTGCGCGGACGCTATCAGAGGAGTTCCAATTTTTTTTTTTCGGCCACAACTACGACTTCGGTGAGCCTATGGCAACTTGTGATGTCCCGTCCCGACGATTCAACGTTTTTTTTTTTTTTCAGTCAAAATTAATGCGTGTTTCAGTGTCATTTGACATGTTGCCACGCACTGCATATAGATCGGTTTTCTAAGCGAGCAATTGCCGCTGCTCCTGTTATTTCAGTGTGTTCGTTTCGTTTGGTGGTCACACAAAGCGTGAGAAAATGCGATTCCTTTTTAATATGTTGCTTAATTATCGTTCCCTTTGCATTCCACTGAACTTGCCGCTCTCTGTCATAAACAAATTCATAGACCAAAGCTTCACCACTTTGAGATTGCTGATGGAAGGAGAAGTGGTCTACGAGGCCATGCAGTAGTATACAACGCCAAGGAAACGAATGTAGATACAGTAACGTTCGCCGCGCTTGTTCTGCAAACGTCGATGTGAGCAAGGATCGATCTGAACTTGAAATAGCGATGAAAGAAAGAGAAGTTATTGCAGCAACCTGCAGCTGCAAAGCAGGGTAAAAACACGTAAAGAGTGAAACGCAACATTTTAATGCCCAGCATTATTTGGCGAGTTGCCCAGCAATTAGGAAAGTATGTCGAGTCTAACGCTAACAGCGCGGCATCTTTTCCACATAAATAAATAAGGCTCCAAAAAAAATGCATGGGGTTGGATAGGCCCAACTTGAGTTTTAGAGTGGCACAAGTAAATTTGGGCTTTTTAGCACGTCGCATTTGCGTCATGAGAATGCACAATTGACTGAAAGAATTTTATTGCCAACATAAATGCAGCACACATCAGCCGCAGCATTTGACTCGCTCGCTATGTACATCCACCAGCAAACGTCGCGTATAGGTTATGAAGGTGAAATCCTTCGATGCCTCATCAAAAGCGAAGATTGACTGTCGGCATCCGGCCTCATCGGCGTCGGCACGAGTAACGCAAAAAAATCACCATCACGTGATGACGTCACCATATGTCGTCATCATGACGTCACAGATTGCCCAAATTTGTGAAGACGTCATGAGATCGCCATGGCATAACGAGATGTCAGATGATGACGTGTTCACACGACATTATCGCTTTGCACAGCCTCCATGATCGGTGGGCCGATCACGGAGGCAGTGCAAAACCTCGTTAAGAGCACAAAGTTTTTTGGAGCGGGGCGGGGAAAATCAATACATTGACTGACAAGAAGGAGAAGAAGGTGGCTTTCGCCTTCTGGTCATCTTAGGGGAATGCACAAGGAACCTATGCCAGGTTTTTAAATCCAATTCGTATCTAAACAATCACTCAAGTATCTGCAGCCCATATTGTAGACGCTGAGCACGGGGCCGACGATCAAGAGGTCGCACAGGAACGTTCTGAGATGGCATCGCAGGATGCAAAAGGCAGCGCCTTTTCCATCCTGTGGTAGATAAGCACTTTTGCCGGCGGGAAGCGCGCGTGGACGATCGTCGCAGTGCGCACTTTCTGCTACTCAACATCACAGCACCGACGCAGTAGCGAAAATCGTCGTCGCGGAAGTGCTTGTTGTACACATGACTCGTAGCCGATCGCTGCTTGCCGGTTCATAGCACCATAACCCACTCTTCACGCAGTTTCTTGAGCCACGGGCACCAGTGCAGGTTTATACCGGACTTCGTTGCGTACGTCCGGTACTACGGCACCGAGCAGTAATAGCAGCATGTTCATCGTTTTCGAAGGCAGCCACGCCTGTTACAATGGGTTCAGTTGGGTTCAAAATGCGAGAAAACCTCCGTATTCGTACCAACCGCAGCGCCAGGGAAGCTTAAAACTCATTTACAAAGCACGCGGCAGCGCTCCGCAAGCAGCCGACGCGGCCGCCGAGACCGCGTGATCCTGCCAAGCACGTCACGCCGACGGTGGCGCCGGCATTTCCAGTGGTGGCATTCGAGGCCAATATGTGTGTAAAATCGCCTCGCGGACTCGAGCAGAGACGACAGTGGGGTAAGGCGTCACCCTGGTGAATTCGTGAATTGATAAAGTGGGAGATCAATGTTCCCGCTTGGAGTCGGCGCCAAACGATTTGCTCAGCCTGAGAGAGCGATTTATGAGCTGGTGGGTAGATCATGCGGGAATCGCGGTAATGTAATGTAATTTCATGGTAGGTGAGTAGGCATTCCCGCGCGCTGTGAAAGGAAGGCAGACCGTCCATTGCCCGGTTGACGAGTGCTCGGGCTTCTTCATGGACGGCTGTATTCCCGGTATGTCCACAATGCGCGGGAACCCATAAAATAGTGACTATTCGTTCAGGGGGAGGGAGGAATTGTAGAATACGTTGGGCGGGAGCATGAATTCGACGCATAGCAAAATTACGAATGGCTGTTTTCGAGTCTGAGAATATATACTCCGCCTGAGTGTGAGCTATTGCCAAAGCAATTGCAGCTTCTTCCGCCTCGATTGGTTGAGTCACTTTGTCGAAAGTGGCGCAACAAAGTAGTTTGTGGGCATTGTCTGATACTGCCACTGCAAAGGCCGGACGATGGGAATATTCTGCGGCATCGACATAAGCGACCGCGGATGAAGATGCATAGCGCTTATGAAGCGACCTAGCTCTGGCTATTCTCCGATCGTGATTATGGGTTGGATGGGTATTTTTGGGTAATGGTGGGATGTACAGACTGTCGCTAATACATTCGGGCGGTGCATTCGTGGTGGTGGTGCATCCTATGAGGTTAATTTTGAGGCGCTGAAGGAGCAACCTTCCTGTTTCAGACTGGGAAAGGCGGGTATAATGGCTAATGAGGTGTGCTTCGACGAGTTCATCAATCGTGTTATGCACACCCAACTGGAGAAGTTTGCTCGTAGCGGTACTCTTAGGAAGGTGCATAGCTGTTTTATATGCCGCGCGGATGACGCGATCTACCTGATCTCTCTCTCGAGATGAAAGGTGCAGATAAGGGAGGGAATAAGTGATTCTACAGAGGCAGAATGCTTGGACAAGGCAGCGCGTGTCTGCTTCACGCATGCCCCTGTGGCGGTTGGAAATACCTCTTTATGAGGGCGGATATATTCTGCACAGACCTCCGTATCGCACCTAGAGCTATGGAATTGGAGCCGTTATTGGAAATGTGGAGGCCTAGAACTCTGATGTTGTTTACCTGAGGGATGAGTTGATCATCCAAATATATTGATATTGCCGGAGGGGAAGGGTCTTGGGGACGAATGAGAAGTTGTGATTTAGGAGCTGAGCAGCTGAGGCCGATGCTCCGTGCGTGTTCTTGGACCATTTGTGTTGCTCTTTCGGAGGGTGTATTCGATTGTGCCACTGTTGCCCGTGGTGGTCCAAAGCGTGATGTCATCGGCGTATAGCGAGTGTTGTAGGGCCGGTATGGCCGATAATTTTTGCGCGAGGGGGGATTAGAGTTACCTATATTAAAAAGGAAAGGAGATAGGACGGCCCCTTGCGGAGTGCCCCTACTGCTGAGATTAAAGGTGGGAGATTTAACTGATCCTAGGTGGATCTGCACGGTTCGGTTCGATAAGAAGGCTTTAACATATTGATAAGTGCGGGTACCCACGTTGAGCTGACTGAGATTTTGGAGAATAGCCGCGTGTCGCACATTGTCGAATGCTTTAGTCAAGTAAAGTGTCAATATAGCTTTTGTCAGATGTGGGAAGTCGCGATTTAGTACTTCCTCTTTGAGCTGGAGCATTACATCTTGGGTGGAGAGCCCTGCCCTGAATCCAAACATAGTAGGAGGGAAGAGGTGATTTTGCTCCATGAATCCGTTTAGGCGATTGAGGACTACGTGCTCCATGAGTTTGCCTGCACACGAAGTGAGGGATATTGGGCGCAAATTAGATAGGTCGAGCGGTTTTCCTGGTTTTGTGATAAACGTAACCTTGGCGTGTTTCCATTGGGGAGGCAGCGTGCCTTGTTCCCAGTGCTGGTTAGAGAAATTGTATTTTGACTAAAGTAAAGCAACTTCCTTTTAACCGTATAACGTAAATGTCCACAGGCCCTCATTAAAGTTGGTTGATCGTTGGAAAGTTGTTTAAAAACAGTTGTCCATTTTTGTGTAACCTTTCAAGAAACACCCCCCACACCCTACGATTCATTGGGGTGTTATGTTTGAACATATGCCCTTCATACGCCCATATTTGAAATAAGGATGTGCAAAGGGTGCTTGTGTCGCATTTACACTCTTTGAAAAAAATATTGTCAAAAATAAGGGTGTACGAAGGGTGTTTTAGTGATATAACCCTTATGGGTGTGAAAAGATTTACAGTGTGAGGCGGATTCGAACTTGCTACCTCCTGATTTCTAGCCGAGTGCTCTACCCACTACGCCACGCCGAGGTGCTTCTAAAACAACTATTTAACCAACAAACACACCGTACGGCTTCATGTTTACATGTCGCACAGTCACGATAGACGCGATCTTCCTTTTCAAATAACAATTGCGCCTTTATTAGACCCAAACGAACGGCTGCCGGCACCGAATGGCATGCCGATAATGGCAAGAGCGCTAACTTTCTTTAAGAATTCACACCTTAACTACGAAAAATATGAAGTGGACCTAGGAGCAGGCACGGTTTGTTTACAGTTACTGGCGATTTTTTTAATAGCCGTTTCTCGCTCTTGCTACTGGTCAACATGTACAGAGGTTTTATGATGACTAGTTCGATAAATATGTGCGTACATGATTGAATATTGAGTAGTGTTTTCGCGTAAGCGACGATACGACAGTACAGCGGCCGTGCCAGTGTACATATTTGCATTTCTATCGATACCTATAACTGAAAAACCGCTCAGCTAAATACAAATACAATGCGCTGAAAAAATATGCCTGTGTATTAGTTCACTAGGGAGTACCAAATTACCGATTGAAAATTATTTGTGCTTACATATGAGTCAGAGAAGTACCGGCTAGTGCGGCCGGTATAGGTTTCGGTGACAGCTTGTGTGCGTTGCTGAAAGCGCGCCGCATCGATGGTCATCGCTCCTTGTTCGGACACCGTACAGAAGGAAAAATGGTTCATTTAGGATAACGAATGTCCAAACAGTACTGTACAGTCATCCTTACACATTATAATCGCGTGTACTTAAAGCGAGAAGCTCCGGTAACATGTGGACGGACACGGCCGGCACACTAGGCCTAACGCTCGCTGGGAGAGTCACTGGGTAGGACCGATCTCGGCACAGCTGAGTTGCGATGGTTGAAGTTTCTGTATTTAAGCTTCGGAACCTTCCTAAGTGTTAACTAAAGTGCTGCTGAAGTAAGTGGAAGGGCAAACATTGCCAGAGATGCGTTTCCGGTGTGGCGATGTCGAACGACGGCTATTTTTCTGGCCTCCGTTGAGAGAGGTTGCGAAGCCAGAGCTCATTTGCATCTCGCCAAATGTGCGGCGATGTGACGTTTTGGTGTTTGTGGTAAGACCGATGCCTCCAGACTTATCAACACTGCAAAATGCAATCATTACAATAACCCATCCCTGATGCGAGACTGGTATATGTGCCGGGCATGCACAAAACATGCTTTCATCGTACGTGCTCCGCAAGAATTAACGACGTTATTGACTCTGCGTGAATAGGGAAAAAAAAATCATGCTAAAAGCAAAATAATCAGCGTTGGGTCCTTTGTGTTATTGACGCAATTTTTTCTACATTCCAAAGGGAAAAATAAAAATGACGGTGATTTCGCATATATCATGCATAATCTCTGGCGCTTATCATTTTCTTTCTCTGCGAAGCTAGAAGTGAAAATGTTTGGGCCCTATTTGGACAGCATCAATTGGTACCATCGAATCAAATATTCTATATTCAACGATACCGAAACATTCCGCCGCATACACTACCGAATCTTGTATGCCGCTCAGGAAGAAACAGTGCAGGCTGCAGTGCACGCCAGCGCACTCCAGTGAAAATTCCAGCGTTTCCAGCGCTTCCCGTACACGCCAGCGTCACAGCGGCCAAGCCAACGTCCCTACCAGTGCGACCCAGCTCTTTCCCAGTGCGCTCACCGAAGTGCCAGTGAATCCCAGCGTGTACCAGTGTTCCCAGTGCTATCCAGTGCCGAAAAATGTACTGGTATCACGCCGGGGGTGCTGGAACGGCGCTGGTGTTTGCAATAGGGATTATAACCCTGGCGGTCGAGTATTTTTCTACAAATCCCTGCTGGTGCTTGAACTCCTTCGCAACCCTGCGTAGTATGCGAAGCATCCATGGGAGTCCTGTAAAGCCGCCCTTTATTCATCATCGTAGATGACTTTCAGCTCCGGAGAACGTTTCCCCTTGAGTATAACGGACCTGTAGTCTGTGAAGTATAGAGTTAAGGGATCTTGCTCTAAAGGTTGTAGTTAAAGTTTGAGAAGGTGATGTCTATACAAGTTCCCCTGCTGGTAGTAGCGTTGGCAGCCTGGTGCTCATGAAGGGCAAACACGGAACGATCAGCCGTTCCTCCACCGGGTTGAGCTCGGGCAGGTGATCCGGTTTCTGCGGGTAGCGGTAGCCGTACGTCACGCTCATTGCGGGGACTTTGCGCGCCACCAACAAATCTTTGCACGTAGAGCAAACGGCGTACTCACTGTGATCAGCGTCGGCGGCAATCTCGCGCTGCAGAATGGCGATGGCGTTGGCGCGGGACTGCTCGTTCTTAATGTTGGCGATCTTTGCGAGATCGCCATAGTGGGTACATTCCATGTGATGTGCCTTGAGGGCAGAAAGAGAATGTGTGGTCTGAAACGCACTTATTCTTCATCGTCATTGGCGTCATCGTCATCGTCATGGTCCATAATGGTTACCTTGCATGTGCTGTGCCGTGATGGCAGCGTCATCGTCATCTGGCAACCGCGGCGGCACACGGCGCTGGGGACGACAAGCATCGTTCATTAAGCTGCTTCGCATCTAAAACACCCTAGGCAGCTGCAATGTCGGGAAAGGAATCGTGTTAGCATACGGAATATAGCGTCGTAGAAGAGTAAAATAACAACCAGGCGACACACAGTGTGAATTGCGCAACGAGTGGGTATTTTAATGCTTCCAACCCATTGTAAAAGGCTCAGCCATGACGCATCATCATCAGCCACAGCAGTAACAAAGCACAAGACAATCCCCTATAGGTGTGTAGCAGGTCCCTCATTTATCCACTGAGGGGCGAACAATGGCATAGTGGGTGCTACCCAACTTCATGAGGGTCGGGGCGGTTTATGGCATAGTGGGTGCTTTGCATGTGTACTTGTATTAGTTGCCCCAAGACAATCTACAACGGGCTTGGAAAGGCCACTTTTCTAGCTTTCGATGTGACTGTGCTGCACGTTGTGCGCAGGCCTGGAGATTTTTTTTAAATGCGAATGCATTTCATAGTCGGGCTATGTCAGGCATCCGGCGTTGGCTTTGTGCGGCGTTGGCGTTGTCCGCGGAGGAGGAGGAGGAGGATAGGTTGAGGAGGTGTGCGCGCCGGCAGGTGTTAGATGTGAAGCATCTTATGGCGAAGCTTAATCCGGTGGTGGTGGTGTACGGCGTGACCGCCCTTACTGCGCATGCGCAAACCCCTAAAAAAATAAAAATAAAAAACCTCCTCTCTCCCTCTCTCTCCCCTAGGCATCCCTCCCCGCGGCAACCACACCCTCACTGCGCATGCGCCTCCCCTCCTCTCTCCCCTGCTACGCTCCCCCCTCTCTCCTTTAGGCATCCCTGCCCGCGCCGTCCACACTCCCACTGCGCATGCGCGTCCCACCTCTCTTCTCTAGGCATCTCTGCCCGCAGCGTCCACACTCCCACTGCGCATGCGCGCCCCCCCTCTCTCTCTCCTACGCTCCCCCCTCTCCCTCTCTCGCCTCGCGACGCCGACACAGGCAGCGTCTGCTAGCGAGTTTCTTGGTTGAAAAAACCGACTGCTCGCGCTGCACAACCGTTCACTGGCCACCCCGTATATATGGCAATGAATCTTGACCTCCAAGGTGGTGCCGGTGGGAGATTTCTCCTGTGCGTTGTTGAATAATGAAAATTCGCAGCGTGCGCGTTAACTAAAAGCGGTCTGCGGCGGAGCTCGGCGGAGCTATATATGAAAAAAAAATTTAAAAAATAAATAAAAAAAATTAAAAAAAAACAAGAAAAAGCAAAAAAAAAAGGCGCTGCGCCGTGCTCCCGACCGGGCTGCAGAAATTAGGCGCCTTTTCCTTCTTCGAACCACCATATATAAATGGAGTGAAGCGCGCGCGAAATGCATTCGCATTTCCTCACGATTCCCTTCGGGGATGTGGGGGCTTTTTTCAGATACACACCAACGGTCATTTTTCTTTCGTTTTTTCTTTCCCCCCTTTCTTTCTATGTTTTCTTTATAAAAGAAGTTGGCCCTGTGGCTGCGAGTAATATTAATGTACTGCGTACTTACGAAAGCTGCACGCAACGAAGGGAACACTAAATTGGTGGAGAAGGGAGTTGAGATGTCCGCCTGAATTATGTCGTTAATTTACCCCGTGGCAGCCGGGCACCTCCCAGGAATTTCAAGATAACCATGCCACTTGCCGCCACGGCCACAGATTCTAGCGTCTTTACAAACGCGCCTTTAATGTCTCGCTTTCATCTCCCAGTGCTCTCCATCAACGGGGTGGTGTTGCCCTCTGGGAGTGGTAAATTAAAGTAATTCATCATTACTGCGGCCACCACGATTAGCACCTGCAACGCGTGTTGCTACGCGTCCGGGCCATTTGGTGCGTTTTCAATAGAAGTGCAGATTTGTGAACGCCTTAACACACCGCGAGGTGCCGACCTTAGCTCAAGCGTTGGCCACGCTCATGGCGTCCATCCAAACCGAAAATAGCTCTGCGACACGCGCCTATGTCGCCTGGCTGCAACACCCCGTTCCTCGCTCACGCTCGCCTCGAGAGAACAATAGTCACAGTTTAACAGCAATAGCGAAGCAATAAGCGCGATACCAAGAAATTGGAATGTCACACGAAGGTCGACGAGCAGCTCGATACTTGCAGCCTTCCGCTGAAGCACAAAGAAGGAAGCACGAAAAGGACGCGCACGTATACACAGTGTATCATGCAGCCCGGAAGGCAAGAATCAAAAAGCGTTTTATTTGGGACACACCCCTGGTATATATAGCGGTCGACAACAGAGGCACGTGCTGGCTAATCTTAGCTGACAGTCACTGCAAGCTAGGTGATACGTGCGACGCATGCGTATTCTGCACGATACACCTTCCTCTCTTTAACAGTTTCTTAAAGCCGAGATACACTATGGACTTGATTGAAGTTATGGTCGTACTGCAGACGTCTTGGTTGGCGAGTTGCCCTCCGAGACCGGTCTTGGGAGCAGTGTAGGCGGTGGACGCGGGTTTGCGTGCATCTCAGTTGGTGCTGTCACCCTTGGCTGGTCGTCCGCGCTGTCCGGCTCGTCGCTGTCGAGGCCATCGTGTCGAAATGGTTCGCGCGTTGGAATCAGGGGTCTCCGGTTCCGACGAAGCACTTTGTCATCTTCAGTCACGACGCGATAAGACCCCGGCGCTACTGGTTCCACGACCTGTGCCTTGCGGGTCCACGATTTATCTCGGATCCTCACCACTTCTTCTCTCTTGAGCACTGGTAAGCCCTTGCCGCCGCCGCGTTGCCCGCGCTTAAAGACAGAATTTTTCAGTTGCGGGCTGAAGTCGGGGAGCCTGGATCGTAGCCTCCTGCCTTGCAGCAGCTCGCCCGGGGAGCGGCCGTCTTCCAGTGGCGTAGATCGGTAGCTGAGCATGCCCAGCCAGAAGTCATCGTGATTCTCTTGCGTCTTTTTCATGATCCGTTTCACTATTTGGACCCCTTTTTCCACTAATCTATTGGACTGCGGAAAGCCAGGACTTGATGTCACGTGCCTGAAGTCATACCTCGATGCAAAGGTAGCAAACTCATGGCAGGCGAACTGAGGGCCATTGTCGCTGCAAACCTCGACTGGGATTCCATAACGCGCAAAAAATGCAGCTCAATTTTGCAATAACCGTGCAAGACGTGGTGTCACTCAGTTTTTCCACCTCCGGGAAGTTGGACTGCGCATCGAATACACACAAGTACGTGCTTCCTCCGTGCTGAAAGATATCTACTCCAACTCGGTACCAAGCGTGATCTGGCGTGGGTCTAAGCATAAAATCCTCGCTAGGTTGCTGATATGCGTACTTTCGGCATACGGCGCAGCTCTGCGCCAGATTTTCGATGTCTGCGTTAAGTCCGGGCCAGAAAATTAATCGTCGGGCTCGTGCCTTGCATTTGTTTACACCCAAGTGCCCTTCGTGTATACGTTGAAGCATTTCTTTCATCATACTTTTTGGAACAACTACTTTGGTACCTTTCAACACCACTCCCTCTATCAGAGACAGCTCAGCAGCGAAAGGTTTCATGCAGCCATCAATATTGCCACTGCCACTGATGTAGCGAATCACCTTTTCCAAGTCAGGGTCGCTTGCAGTTGCGGCAACTAAACGATCCAGGCTTTTCCTGCTTACCAAGTCAGAGACTGTACCAACTGCGTGAACCTCTATTTCTTGGGTTGAGCCACTCGTGTCCTGGGGTTGGTTCATGGGCGACGACCTGGTGAGCATGTTGGCCAGCAGCAGTCCTTCCCTGGTACAAATTCAAGCACATAATCGTAGTTCAGTAAGCGCAGGAAGAAACGCTGAAGACGGGGTGGCATATCACCAATTCCTTTGGATGCCAATGGCTAACAGTGGGCGGTGATCTGTCTCTACGACTATCTTGCGCCCGTATACGAAATGATGAAATTTCTCACACCCGAACGGTGTGGCCATCGCCTCCTTCTCAATTTGGGAGTACCTTTGTTCAGTTTCATTCATTACGCGCGATGCATATGCAACAGGCCGCCAACTTTCACCGTGCAGCTGTAGAAGTGCGGCACCCAGTCCATGTTTAGAAGCGTCCGCAGAAATATTTGTTTCCCTGGCAGCATCAAAAATGGCCAACAAAGGTGGGCTGCTGAGCCATGTGCAAATAGCTGTCCATTTGGTAGCGTGATTTTCCGACCATTCAAACTTTGTGTCTTTTTTGATGAGGCTGCGCAAGAGTTTGGTCCTTTCTGCCAAATGCGATTGTATTTCCCAAAGTAATTCCCAACGCCTAACATCCTGTGCACCGCAGCTTTGTCCGTTGGCTGAGACATTTTTGCAAGGGACATACTCAGTGTGACATTAGGCCTTATTCCATCTCTGCTGATTACGTCACCCAAAAAGAGTCGACTTTAGTCAGCCCGAACCTGCACTAACTCGCGTTACAGGTCAAACCGGCATCTTTTGCCAGTTGCAATGCATTCCGAAGGCGTGTGTCGTGTTCTTCTTTAGTAGAGGCCCCAGACAAGGATGTCATCTACATACACCCGCTCCCCAGGAGAACTGTCAAAAACCTCGCTCAAAGTTTTTAGATGCGAAGCATCTTATGCTCGGGGCTATGTCCGTCCCTCCCGCGTCCGTCCCGCGTCCCGCGTCCGGCCACTTTCATGAAGTAGCGAAGCACCCACTATGCGAACCAGAACACTGTAGTACAATATAAGGCCGTCAACCACTACTACAGGCACCAGAGTCATGGCCGAGAGCACAAAGAGGCTGCTTAGCAATGGCTAGGCAGGTGGTGTGTGTCTCCCAGGTTGACTCCATTCCTCGATCTTGCTTGCATGTGTTTGGGAGGGGGGGCTTAGTCCGTCCCTCCTTCCCGCGTCCCACACCACCACAGCGCATGCGCGTCTCCTCCCCATCTCTCTCCTCTCCTACGCTCACCTCCTTTCTCTCCTCTAGGCATGCTCTACTCTACGGAGCGGCGCCCGCGTTCTACACTCCCACAGCGCATGCGCGTCCCCTCCCCCCTCTTTCCTCACCTAAGCTCACCTCCTTTCTCTCCTCTAGGAATCCTCTACTCTACGGAGCGGCCCCCCGCGTCCCACACCCCGACAGCGCATGCGCGTCCCCTCCCCATATCTCTCCTCTCCAACGCTCACCCTCTTTCTCTACTCTGGAAATCGTCTACTCTACGGAGCGCCGCCCGCGTCCGACATCCCCACAGCACATGCGCGTCCCCTCCCTCCTACGCTCACCCCCCTTTCGCTACTCTAGGAATCCTCTACTCTACGGAGCGGCTGCCGCGTCCGACATCCCCGCAGCGCATCCCCTCTCTCTCTACTCTCCTACGGTTCCCCCCCCGTTCTCTCCTCTAGGAATCCTCTACGGAGCGGCGCGCGACAGGTGGTGCGACAGCTGCATACTCCGCTGGGGGGCACCACGGTAGTTCCGCGGTATAAAAATGACGGAGCGCGCCTTAATTTCTCTCCTGTGCAGCGCCGCGATGAGCGCCCGGGCCGCTGCCGCGAAACGAGAGCGGCGACGTTTCTCCCGCTCAAGCTAACCATCTCCCCGCTGCTTCGCATCCACACATGGTTCCCTTTAGCGGGAGATGGGGAAGTTTTTTTTTTAGATGCGAAGCATCTTATGCTCGGGGCTCTGTCCGTCCCTCCCGAGTCTCGCGTCCCGCCTCCCGTGTCCCGCGTCCCCCCGTCCCGCGTCCGGCCACTTTCATGAAGTAGGGAAGTACCCATTATGCGAACCAGAACACTGTAGTGATATGAAGGTTGTCAACCACTACTACAATCATCAGAGTCATGGCCGAGAGCACAGAGAGGCTGCTTAGCAATGGCTATGCAGGTGGTGTCTTTCGCCCAGGTTGACCCCATACCTTGATCTTGCTTGCATGTGTTTGGAGGGGGCTGGGCTATGTCCGTCCCTCCCGCGTCCGGCGTCCAGTTTCCGGCCACTTTCATGAAGTAGGGAAGCACCCATTCTGCGAAGCAGAACACTGTAGTAATATGAAGGCCGTCAACCACTACCACACTCATCAGAGTCGTGGCCGAGAGCACAGAGAGGCTGCTAAGCAATGGCTAGGCAGGTGGTGTCTGTCGCCCAGGTTGACCCCATTCCTAGATCTTACTTGCATGTGTTTGGAGGGGGGCTTAGTCCGTCCCTCCAACCCGCGTCCCACACCGCCACAGCGCATGCGCGTCCCCTCCTCCTCTCTCTCTCCTCTCCTACGCTCACCCCCTAAAAAGCGTTTTATTTGGGACACACCCCTAGTATATATAACGGTCGACAACAGAGGCACGTGCTGGCTAATCTTAGCTGACAGTCACTGCAAGCTAGGTGATACGTGCGACGCATGCGTAGTCGGCACGATACACACAAGACAAGCGTGAACTAACAACTGTCACGGTTGTTACGCCTTTTCGTTTGAGCAGCGCGCTGGAAGCATCGACAACGCAGAACCCGACGCTATAGTGGCTAGAATTCTAGCCATCATTCCGACGCATTTAGATGTTTCTTCTTTTAATGCGCGGCGCGCGCAATGATCGTGAATGACCCCTCTGCGGCCACTGCCACGCGGTGGCGTCTGACGCAAGGTGTGCGCGGTGTTTTTTAAAGACGATAGCCTTTCCTGGGATACTTGAACGGAGAAAGTTTGGTCTGTCTGTCAGTCTGTCTGTCTGTCTCTCTCTATATATCTGTCTGTCTGTCACACGATTCAGCCACCCGGCAAAAGTCTAAGCATTCTGCTGCACACCCAGCCATGTTCAACTGGTGGCGTCGTTCATACTTGTGAATATTGTCGATCAAAATGCCAATATTACGCATAGGCGTAACGTCAAAACGTAAGTATTAGGCGGTGTGTTCATTTACTAGGAAATACATAAATACGTAATTCTAAAGACCCTAGGTTTCTTGCGCTGAAAATGCGACGCTATGCACGAAAAAGCCCTGTGCCGACAATATAGTGCTGGAACTGGCACAGTGGCTCTGGGTTCTGCAGAAACTCATGTTTCCTGACGCCACTGCCAGATGGCGTCCATAAGTCACGCAGCGCCTCCTCTATTTTATAACTGCCAGCCAGATGCGGCCGTTTCAACATAGAGGAGGAGCTGTCTGAGGCAAGACAAAACATCAGAGTACGACCGGCACAAGACTATCGTCTTTCGACGACATTTGCAGCGAAGCACGCAGATACGCGGCCAATTTTTTTTTCGTTCCACATCACGAGTGGGGACAGAAAGGGGCCCCTTTTTCATGCGCATCTGAAGGGCAGTTTTCAAATTGCAAGCAAATGTAGAAGCGTTGTGTGATAGATAACGCGCTCAAGTTCTTGCGAGACCTGCATACCACCAGCGGTAAATGGTGTGTACAAATAGAGTGCCGTTATCATGCCGCCGCATGCCTGGAGTGTGGCCGAGTGGTTGAACGTAGCGCGCAGTGAGGCGAGGAGTCGCTGGTTCTAATCCCCTGTCAGAAGCTGTAGATTTTTAAAGACGATAGCCTTTCTTGGGATACTTCAACGCAGAAATTTCGGTCTGGCTGTCTGTCTGTCCGACAGCCCCCGATTAAGCCACTCGGCCAAAGTTTAACCACTTTCTGAACGCCCAGCCATCTTGAACTGGTAACTGCGTTCATACTTGTGAACATTTTGGATTAAAAAGCAAATACTACGCATACCTGAGGCGCGACATTAATACGTAAGTATCCGGACGTGTGTTTCTTTATTAGAAAATACATAGATACGTAATTCTAAAGACCCTAGTGTTTCTTAGGCTGCGCTGAAAATGCGATGCTGTGCACGAGCTGCGACGCTCTGCACGAAAAAGCCATGTGCCGACGAGAAGGTGCTGCCGCTGGCAGCGGCCCTTGGTTCAGCACAAGCTCATGTTTTAAGGCGAAAGCCTTTAATGTCTCATGCTCACGTCCGTCCGGTGTCCGTCCGGCGTCTGTCCGTCCGTACGGTGGGGGGTGGTGGTGGTGTGCGTCCTGACCACCCTTACTGCGCATACGCAAACCCTCCCCACGCACCTCCTCTCCTACGCTCCTCCTCTCTCTCCTATAGGTATCCCTCCCGCCCGCAGCATTTACACACCCATTGCGCATGCGCGTCCCCTCCCCCTCTCTCTCCTACGCTCCCCCCTCTCTTTCATGCAAAGGCGAAGCAATCGTTATGTTTCACAAATGACATTTATTTCCCCAACAATATTAAGTAGGTGCAATGAGCAAAGAATTTATGACAGCGTTTTATTATTACGAAATTTTTTTTCAAGCGCCCCCTGCACACGCCATTATTAGCTATACACCCAGTGCAGCCGTTGCGCTGCATGGAAAGGCGCGCTCGTAAAATTCGTCTGGGATGACACCATAGGTCGGCAAAACAAGTGGAGCTCACTCAGACTCACTCATGAAATATGTTTTGCCCTTGGGACTCACTCGGACTCAGATTCACCAAACTTTTCCTGAAGCGGACTCACTCGGACTCAGATTCACTAAAATTCTTCCCAGCTGGACTCACTCGGACTCAGACTCACGAAAAGTTTTTCCAGCCGGACTCACTCAGACTCAGACTCACGGCTCTATCTGAGTCTGAGTGAGCCGACTCATGAGTCCGTTAGCGTACAATTGGCTTCTTTGAACTTGGTGTCAATGCTCTTTAACACTAATATCTTGCGTATTCGGTGCTCTACTTGGCGCCTTTTGTCCTCGTACCTTCAAATATGAGATATCAGTGGTTGCGATCCAGTAAGCACCTTTTTATTGAAAGATATATTATTCACATGAAACATTTTTATCAAGAATTCCCGGGAAACACTTTTCGGGGGGTGGAAAGGAGTTCATAGCACCCCCCTCCTCCGTAACTCACGCCTCTGATCAATAAATATTGAGCTGGCGTATGAACGCTGGTGCTTTGAAGTATGCTTGAGTCGGCCTGCGTGCAAACGTGAGCCTACGTAAGGCTGACAGTAATGCTGAAGTTGGGTAAGTAGAACCATAGATCGGCAAAAAAGTGTAGAGCTCACTCAGACTCACTCAAGAAATACATTTTGCGCTTAGGGCTCACTCGGACTCAGACTCACCAAAATTTTCCTCAACCTAACTCACTCGGACTCAGACTCACTAAAATTTGTCCCAACCGGACTCACTGCGACTCAAACTCACCAAAATATTACTCACCCGGACTCACTCAGACTCCGACTAACGGCGGCTCGATCTGAGTCTGAGTGAGTCTGAGTGAGTCGACTCATGAGTGAGTTTGCCGACCTATGGATGACACACCCCCCTCACATGTTTTAGTGTTTTGCACTTGCTTGCGTTCTCTGAATTGTTCTGTTGAAAATTTAAGCTGTCGTGTGCGCGAAGTTGTGACGTGCGTTTCGTCGTTGGTGAACGTCTTCAGTACAGTGTCCAACGGGCAGTGGGACAATGCGGATAACATTTAACGCCAAGTGCTTGCCTCGCGGTAGCTGCGGAAAGTGTGTGCTGTGCAAGGTTGCAGTAGCAACACACGTATGCCTGGCGACCCATGCCTTCTAGATAAGAAACAAGCGCAACGGTTTGGAGGACTGTGCTCACTGGACTTTCATGCATCAGTATTCCTGCGGCCTGGTTTCCTTCTTGAACACGTAGTGCCTACTATTATTGGTGTTAGCGGTGAGCAAATCGCTAAGTTATCTATCACGCTACAATTCGCATACCTGCATTCGCATACGTAACGGAAATTTATCGGAGCATAAGGCAAAGCAAAGCGCATGTAGTGTCCGCACACTTTTAGAGCTTATTCACTTGGTGCTAATTGTGTGCACTGTAATAAAATTGAGTTATTGTGACCCTTGAATAAAACTTAAGTGTCATAATTTTGGCTTGACCAGGCGTCATTTCTTCTTAGAACTGAAGAACACAAGCTATAAACCTGCGTATGGGCGAAGCAAATAAGCGACGCTGCAAATATGAAAAGTAGGCTGCTGCTTGATTTATACTATCTGAGGAAGATGCCACGAACGCCGAATAAAAGTCGAAAGAATAGGTTTTCTAGTAAAACCAAAGCGAATTGAGCGGTAGTACACTTTAACATCACTATCTATTTATGAGTCGATATTAGTTCAGCTCGCGTTGACTTGAAGCGCACTCTTTGTGGACTCGCCGGCAATCGCCTTAGCGCGAGTCCATAGCGATCAGGGGACTACGAAAACTAATTTGAGATCAAATTTCGTGCTGTGGCCAACAAAATGACGTGACTTGTTTACCCGCTATTACCTCACATCCGCTTTATTTTTTGTTCCACCGGAAGTGTTCCCTCTTCACATAGATGGCGCTAAGCCCCATGAGCAGCTGATGAGCCGCCATTTTTTTGAACGTATGGGCTTCTATGGAAGCTTCGCTACCAGTTACATTTTTTTTTTGACGCCGACGCCGGCAGGTCTGCTAGCGAGTTTCCTGATTGAAAAAACCGACTGCTCGCGCTGCACAATCGTTCACTGGCCACCCCGTACGTATAGGCACTGGATCTTGACCTGCAAGGTAGTGCCAGTGGGAAATTTCTCCTGTGCGTTGTCGAACAATAAAAATTCGCAGCGTGCGCGTTAACTAAAAGCGGAGTGCGGGTCTCTGTGTCCAGTCCGAGTCTTCTGTCTCTCATTGCCCATTACCTTCGATTGGCATGTTCCAGTAGGAAACACCGGTCCATCACTGCGCCATTGCGCCACCCTAGATTCCTCTCCTGCGCAACGCTGCAATGAGCGCCAGTGTCAACGCCGCCGCCAGTGTAAGCGTTAGCGCCCGCTGCTTCGCATCTACACATGGTTCCCTTTAGCGGGAGGTGGTGTAATGTTAAGGCGAAAGCCTTTAATGTCTCATGCTCGCGTTCGTCGGGTGTCCGTCCGGCGTCCGTCCGCCCGGTGTCCGTCCGTCTGTCTGTCTGTCTGTCTGTCTGTCTGTCTGTCCGTCCGTCCGTCCGTCCGTTTCTCCGTCTGTCCGTCCGTCTGTCCGTCCGTTTGTCCGTCCGTTCGTCTGTCCGTCCGTCTGTCCCTCCGTCCGTCCGTCCGTCTGTCTGTCCGTCCGTCTGTCCATCCGAGCTCTGCCACGGAATCAGGTGGCCGCCGGGGTGCGCAAACGGACGGCGGTCGCGTCGGACTCTACAGCGCTCGCGCTTTGCTTGCGCAGCGTCGCTGTGCCCGGCCCTTGTAATTATTCTGACCGACACCGTCTCAATGGACACATGGGTCCGCGGAATACACTTTCGAATTTACAAAGGTTCCGTCAATTTAAGCACTGGAACGCGGATGGCGTTTGCGGAGGAAGATTAGTCTCGCGTCTCGCGGCGATTCGCGGTAAAAAATTAAAAAAGAAAACACGCACACAATCGGTTTGTGTGTTATCCCAGTGAGAGTGTAAAAGAAAAAAGACATGGCATAGTCAGTGGAATGGCCACACGCTTTCGCCGAACACACTTTGGAATGTACAAAGTGTCCTTCAATTTTTTCGATGGCGTCCATATCTCGCGCAGCGCCTCTATTTTATCAATGCCAGCCAGGTGCGGCCGATTCAACATAGAGTAGGCGCCGTCTGAAGCAAGGCAAAACACAGTAGTATGGCGGGCACACGACTATCGTTTTTCGACGACATTTGCAGCGAAGCACGCAGATACGCGGCCAATTTTTCTTTTGGTTTATTTTTCTTTGTGCCTTTCTTATATATATATATATATATATATATATATATATATATATATATATATATATATATATATATATATATATATATATATATATATACATACACTTGTCCAGGACATGACGGCGACGACAAAAATCAGCTGAGAGTTTCCATATAATTGCTGCCGCAATAAAATCGCGGGCGAGCTTCAGGTGCGACACGAGGCGCTTAGGCATACCCTCTATTCCGACGGTGATGATGGCTACCTCAGGCCAAGTTCTGCGTCCAATATGCTATGCTCTTTATCTAGCCGTCTTTATCTGATTGCGCTCTCACTGTTATCATCTACAGACACTGCAATGGTTTGCGTAATCATTGAACATGAACGTTGGTCGTCTGGACGGAGATGTACTACCAAGCGTCAACGTGGGTGCATCCGCGTTAAACTGCGCTATAACTGCCAAACACCAATATACATTGGGCAAGCTCTCCTATATCAATGTACTATCCGCGTCAAATGAAAGCCGAACAGCGGCAAGCATTCGCAGTGGTATAGTGCGCGCCGTCCAGTTATCACTATGGACAGGCGCGCATGTATGCGAAGTGCTGCCGAACCGGAGGCACGCGCCTGTCAGTGCTGATAACTGGACGGCGCGCACTATACCACTGCGAATGCTTACCGCTGTTCGGGTTTCATTTGACGCGAATAGTACAGTAAACATGCAATAACCTTTGTAAGGGCACGTTTTAATTTCATGTTATACCGATTCCATGACAAGGAGTTCAACCATGTTTTTTTTTGCTTTTTTTTTAAATAGCGATCTATGCACGCATTTCGAGATATCAATCACCCAAGATTAGGGACCCGGTCTGGGTAAAACTAGAACTGTGCGAACCGCTCACGCAGGAAATGCGTCATCTCAGTTTAGTGAGACCGGAATCTTATGTGACAATTTTAGAAAAACGGCACGTCGCAGCAACATATTGTTCTTGGGCTGAATCGGCAGGGCGCTTTCGATGGTCTTTCCAGCGTTCTTCAGCCCGTATCACGTCCCAACCAAATGATGCATTGAGCGATCATAGAAACGCGGCTTAGGAATTCAGTTGTATCGATGTCATATTTTTTCCTGAAACGTGAACTTTCAGACATCCACCTTAGGCGTTGTCCATCAGATCAAATTTGTCTGCCAACACGAAATATTTTAATGAAGCGCCATTTGGGATGTAGTGCATTGCTTTCCGATTGTTTTTTCGATCGTGGGTGGAACGCACTCGTGCGCTACACTTAAGTTCGTATATGACAAGCATGGGCGCTTGGCCTAGTGTTCATATCCAAGTTCCGTAAAGGAAATTTATTTTGTTTTATTTATTATTTTCTTGCGCATCGCCTGTGGGTGAAAAGGGTTTTTGCAACACCACCAGCTTCACAAGTGCTTCACAAGTGCTTCACCCAAGCTTCGCTTGAAAGGTCAGTGCTATCACGCGCTGGGTAGGGGGGTGGGCAGCGAAGCTGTTGGGCGCAGAATGCCCTTCAGGAGTAGCCTAAGTGAGGCGTAAGCGTAGAGTTTCATCGTTAGTTCGGGCCTAGGCTTCCCCACAATGTCGTTTTGGGTGGCATAACAGTCATCATTGCAATGATCATCGGAATTTTTAGCTCCTTAAAAGGCGGAGATGAAATGCATGTTTTACACGACATTTTCCTATTGCATCAATTTCACTGATGTTCTTCATCGCCCATCTCGGCTTTACATGCTGTTCTGCGAAGAGCATACATTACTCCACGATTAAAGTCGACAAAGCCTTCATAGCAAGTGTTCACTTTTAAATGCGAATGCATTTCATAGTCGGGCTATGTCAGGCATCCGGCGTTGGCGTTGTGCGGCGTTGGCGTTGTGCGGCGTTGTCCGCGGAGGAGGAGGAGGCGGATAGGTTGAGGAGGTGTGCGCGCCGGCAGGTGTTAGATGTGAAGCATCTTATGGCGAAGCTTAATCCGGTGGTGGTGGTGTGCGGCGTGACCACCCTTACTGCGCATGCGCAAACCCTTTCAAAAAAAATAAAAAACCTCCTCTCTCCCTCTCTCTCCTCTAGGCATCCCTCCCCGCGGCAACCACACCCTCACTGCGCATGCGCCTCCCCTCCTCTCTCCCCTGCTACGCTCCCCCCCCTCTCTCCTCTAGGCATCCCTGCCCGCGCCGTCCACACTCCCACTGCGCATGCGCGTCCCACCTCTCTCCTCTCCTACGCTCCCCCCCTCTCTTCTCTAGGCATCTCTGCCCGCAGCGTCCACACTCCCACTGCGCATGCGCCCCCCCCCTCTCTCTTTCCTCTCCTACGCTCCCCCCCTCTCCCTCTCTCGACTCGCGACGCCGACACAGGCAGCGTCTGCTAGCGAGTTTGCTAGCAGACGCTGCCTGTGACTGCTAGCGTCTGCTGCTCGCTAGCAGACTAGCGTCTGCTAGCGAGCAACGTCTGCTAACCGACTGCTCGCGCTGCACAACCGTTCACTGGCCACCCCGTATATATGGCAATGGATCTTGACCTCCAAGGTGGTGCCGGTGGGAGATTTCTCCTGTGCGTTGTTGAACAATAAAAATTCGCAGCGTGCGCCTTAACTAAAAGCGGACTGCGAGTCTCTGTGTCCAGTCGGAGTCTTCTGTCTCTCATTGCACATTAGCAGCGATTGGTATGTTCCAGTAGGAAACACCGCTCCATCGCTGCTTGCTTTACGCATCCCCAGTTTTAAATGCGAATGCATTTCTTAGTCGGGCTATGTCAGGAATCCGGCGTTGGCGTTGTCCGCGGTGGCCTCGGCAGGTGTTATAGTGAGTGGAGAGGAGGAGCGCGCTCTGGTGCGTGAGGGCGCTCGCATCGCGGGAGCTCGGTGGAGCTATAATGAAAAAAAAAAATTTTAAAAAATAAAAAAAAGAAAAAAAGAAGAAAAAGAAGAAAAGAAAATTAAGAAAAATAAAAAAAAATAAAAAAAGAAGAAAAAAAAAACAGAAAAAAAGCAAAAAAAGAACAGGCGCTGCCGCCGTGCTCCCGACCAGGCTGCAGAAAAATTTGGCGCTTTTTCCTTCTTCGAACCACAACCACCATATATAAATGGAGTGAAGCGCGCGCGAAATGCATTCGCATTTCCTCACGATTCCCTTCGGGGAGGTGGGGGGCATTTTTACATTTACTTTTACCGAGCGTACAAAACATTCATAACATTTCAAAAAGAGGAAGAATAAACCCTGTTCCACAAAGTGAAAATCTGAGGAGACAGCGATTCTGTGGTCGTTCCCTGGATCTTTTTCTGTGTACTGCAGTGATTGGTGGTTCAGTTGTTTTGATTTATATGTGGTTATTCCATTTGGTTATTGCGTGTGAGAAAGCATTTATTTAGGTGGAGATATCAGTCATGCAGGCGCTGCAGAATCAGGGCATTGACGAAGCCTATATAAACATATTGGATGAAATTTACAGCAGATCCACAGCCACTATAGTCCTCCATAAAGAAAGCGACAGAATATCAATAAAGAGGGGTTGAAGGCAGGGAGACACGATCTCTCCAATGCAATTCACCGCGCGTTTACAGGAGGTTTTCAGGACCCTAATTGGGAAGAGTTAGGTATAAGAGTTAATGGAGAGTATTTTAGCAACTTCCAATTCCTTGATGACATTGCATTGATGAGTAACTCAGGGGACGAATTACAACTTATGATTACTGATCTGGTCACGGAAAGCAGGAGAGTAGGTCTGAAAATTAATATGCATAAAACTAAGGTAATGTGCAACAGTCTTCGCAGAAAACACCTCGTTGCGATAGGTAGCGAGACACTGGAAGTTCTCAAGAAATACGTCTACTTAAGATAGGTAGTAACCGCGGAGCCGAGCCATGATAGTGAAATAACTAGAAGAATAAGGATGGGGTGGAGCACGTTCGACAAGCATTCACAGATCATGAATGGCAGTCTACCACTATCCCTCAAGAGGAAGGTACACAACAGCTACATCTTACCGGTACTTACCTACGGAGCAGAAACCTGGAGGCGTGCAAAGACGGTTCAATTTAAATTGAGGACGAATAGCGAGCGATGGAAAGGAAAAAGGTAGGTGTAACCTTAAGAGACGGGAAGATAGCACAGTGGGTCAGAAAACAAACGGGGTGAAGGATATCATTGTTGAAATCAATAAGAACTGGACATGGGCCGGACACGTAGTGCGTAGGCAGCATAACCGCTTCTCATTGAGGCTAACTGATTGGATTCCAAGAGAAGGCAAACGCGTAAGGGGGGAATAAGAAAAATTGCGCGGGCAGATTAGAATAAGAAATTTGCACGTATATCGTGGCAGCAGAAAGCCCAGGACCGAGTTGATTGGCGGGACATGGGAGAGGTGTTTGCCCTGCAGTGCCAGTAGTCAGGTTGATGATAATGATGATGATGATGATTATGATGATGATTATGATGATGATTGCGTGTGTCGCTGAGGCGGACTTCATTGTTTTTCCGTTCGCATGTACATTCCTTCTCTCGGACCTTGGTGTTGGTGACTTCCCTGTGCTGCCGCGTTACTAGCGCTTCCTATTCTTGAAGCTCGGGATTAGCTGCTCCGCGTCGTCGTGGCCGCCCTCGGTCGGTCTGTCCTGCGTAGCGCAGCTGCTCTGAGTTCCTCTCGACGTGAGCTGCCTCTGCTACTGCGTGACTCCGCACGGCAAAGTGTGACACCGGACGGAAAATGGCCAATGACCTGCAATAGCTCCGCTGTTCAGAAGTTAAGCAGTCCGTGCATTATTGTCCAAATACAGTCAACCTACTTGTCTTTGCTTTCTTAATATTTATATCGCATTGCCCAAAGCCCCCCTCCTTACGATTTGGTTTCTCCATTCCGGATATTGAACCGTCATCTATCGCTTAGCAGCGCAACACATCAGTTTCTGCAGGCAAAAACGAAGGTCTTGTGTTCATACGCAGGTATATATGAAATTTACCGACAGAACATGTGGCACTTCCATGAAAGACCGACTGATCGTCAACAAGGCCCACAGTAGACAAATCAGTCAATGCAAAATGCGCCTACAAATGCGCGCGTGACCTGCGCACCCGCATTCGCTTGCGCAAGGAGGCATCGCACCATCATTTCTTTCTTTTTTTTTTAGATGTGAAGCATCTTATGGCGAAGCTTAATCCGGTGGTGGTGTGCGGCGTGGCCTCCCTTACTGCGCATGCGCAAACCCTTTAAAAAATAAAAATAAAAAAAACCTCTCCTCCCCCTCTCTCTCCTCTAGGCATCCCTCCCCGCGGCAACCACACCCTCACTGCGCATGCGCCTCCCCTCCTCTCTCCCCTCCTATGCTCCCCCCCTCTCTCCTCTAGGAATCCCTGCCTGGGCTCCCACTGCGCATGCGCGTCCCCCCCTCTCTCACCTCTCCTACGCTCCCCCCCTCTCTCCTCTAGGCATCCCTGCCCACAGCGTCCACACCCCACTGCGCATGCGCGTCCCCCCCCCCTCTCTCTCTCTCCTCTCCTACGCTCCCCCCCTCTCTCGCCTCGTGACGCCGACGCAGGCAGCGTCTGCTAGCGAGTTTCTTGGTTGAAAAAACCGACTGCTCGCGCTGCACAACCGTTCACTGTCCATCGCGTATATATGGCAATGGATCTTGACCTCCAAGGTGGTGCCGGTGGGAGATTTCTCCTGTGCGTTGTTGAACAATAAAAATTCGCAGCGTGCGCGTTAACTAAAAGCGCACTGCGGGTCTCTGTGTACAGTCGGAATCTTCTGTCTCTCATTGCCCATTAGCAGCGATTGGCATGTTCCAGTAGGAAACACCGCTCCATCACTGCGTGCTTTGCGCCTCCTCAGTTTTCTCTCCTGCGCAACGCTGCGATAGCGCCAGCGTCAACGCCACGGCTAGTGTAAGCGTTAGCGCCCGCTGCTTCACATCTACACATGGTTCCCTTTAGCGGGAGATGGTGTAATTTTTTAAGTAGATAGTCTTTTTTTTTGGGACACTTCAACGCAGAAATTTCGGTCTGTATGTCTTTCTATTTGTCTGTCTGTCACACGATTCAGCCAACCGGCTAAAGTTTAAGCACTTGCTGAAGGTCCAGCCATCTTGAACTGGTGGCTGCGTTCATACTTAGGAAGATTGTCGATGAAAAAGCAAATATTACGCACATCTGAGGCACAACATCAATACGTAATTATGGTGGTGTTTTCCTTTACTAGTATATACATAGGTACGTTATTCTAAGGACCCTAATGTTTCTTACGCTGCGTTGTAAATGCGGGCTGTCTCGCAAAAATCGTAGAGCCGTGGTCTGTCTCCGAGGTCGCGCGAAGTGCGGCGTGTTTCATCCGATGCACGATTGCTGGCGCAGTCTGCCCCCCGTCGCTGCAAACAAGGGAAGCTCCTTTCACGTGCGCTCTATCCGACTTCTCGGCTCTTGACGCCTTTTACTCAAACACATAAGGCCACTTGCTACGCATTTGCCAATATCAGTGCATTTGCGATCCTACTCTCCACAATCAACTTAATGGGACAGTAAAGAACAAAACGATTTTCCTCGTACTAGTAAATGGTCCAAAAACACCGCGCTTGCTGCGAGAAGACGCTTGGTCATACCAGCACGGAAATGGTGCGACAACAGCATCACGGGTGGCCGCGGATGAGACCAAGACTCATGTAGTACGGCCGGCAGAAGACTATCGTCTTTCGACGACATTTTGTTATTGCAGCAACACCTGTACCGCCAACGACGCTTATGGGGAAATAAAAGTTTCGCTTCAATATCCATTCCTTGAAGGCACGGGTGATTGGCCCAGGGCACGCGCTCCAATGTTCTGGCGTCACACGCTATCACAAGGGCAGGGCTAGCGACTGTGTATCACATGTTTTATTGTTGCGCCTTGTCGAACACATTCATTACAGGAGCATAATAACTGACAGGGTCACCATGGCGTATATGACTTCCTATATCAAACTTATATTGGAGTATTTAAAAAAATAATCGTTAAGGCGTGATGTGATTGAGTGTTGCCGCTAGGAGACTTTGGGTGTTCCTATTCCTCTCGGGTGTTTCGTGCGTCAGGGCTTCCCACTCAGCCCGCTTTTATTTGACATTTTCCAAAGCTAAGCTATGCAAGGCTTTTAGCTGCAGTGAACAGAAGCCACAAATGTGTTTATGCGAGCGCCGTGACTATGCAGAAATACGTTTCGGATACCGTGACCCTATTGATTCAACTTACGATCTGCTTTGTTAACAGACGGAACTGTCTGGAGTTCTATCAACATACTGGCCATCTACAGCGATCATTTCTGCGAATGTCAAACGGATAACCGCAGACGTGAAGTACCCAAGCGTGCCACTTGATGCTTCTAAAGAAGTCGAAACAGTGTACAAGAAATCCTTATTGCTCGGTGTGAGTTAGAGTTAGGAAGTCAACAACAAATTTATTTGTATAAAAACTTCCCCGTCTCCCGCTAAAGGGAACCATGTGTGGATGCGAAGCAGCGGGGAGATGTTTAGCTCGAGCGTAAGAAACGTAGCCGCTCCCGCTTCGCGGCAGAGGCCCGGGCGCTCATCGCGGCGCAGCACAGGAGAGAGAATGAGGCGCGCGCGCTCCGTCATTTTCATACCGCGGAACTACCGTGGCGCCCCCCAGTGGAGTATGCAGCTGTCGCACCACCTGTCGTGCGCGCCGCGCCGTGGAGTAGATGATTTCTGGAGCAGATATCGGGGGGGGACCGTATGAGAGGAGAGAGGAGAGAGGGGACACGCATGCGCTGTGGGTGTGTGGGAGGCGGGTGCCGCTCCGTAGAGTAGGGGAATTCCAAGAGGAGAGGAAGGGGGGAGCATAGGAGAGAAGAGAGATGGGGAGGGGACGCGCATGCGCTGTGGGGGGTGTGGGACGCGGGCGCCGCTCCGTAGAGTAGAGGATTCCTAGAGGAGAGAAAGGGGGGAGGGTAGGTGAGGAGAGAGGGGGGAGAGGACGCGCATGCACTGTGGGGGGTGTTGGAGGCGGGAAGGAGGGACGGACAAAGCCTACGCAAGCACATGCAAGCAAGATCAAGGAATGGAGTCAACGTGGACGACAGACACCACCGGTAGTCCGGTAGTGCGTGTTATTCTTTGCTTGCACCCACGACCTGCCTAGCCATTGCTAAGCAGCCACTCTGCGCTTTCGGCCATGACTCTGGTGAATGTTGTGGCGGTTGACGGCCTTCTTGTACTTCAGTATTCTGGTTCGTATACTGGGTGCTTTCCTACTTCATGAAAGTGGTCGGACGCGGGATGCCGGACGTGGACGCGGGATGCGGGACGGACAAAGCCCCGAGGATAAGATGCTTCGCATCTAAAAAAGCATGTGTCGCCCAATCTAGGGCGGTGCCCTTCGATACGGCTCCGCTGCCTGCAGCTGCTAATCGAACCTGTTCTATGGCTTGCCAGTTGGCTTTCCCAGTCCAGTTCAGAGTGTTGCGTCTCTCAAGACTACGGTATGAGTGTTTTGAGTCTTTGTTTCCTGAGTCGCAGTCAGACCGCTTGGTCTGCGCGGATTGGTGCACAGGTGTTTTCTGTGCGCAAGTGTCGCTCTGAGTTTGTTATAGAAAGAACACGTCCAGGCGCGTACCTGTCTGAAAAGATGACGCACGAGTGCGATAGATGAGTGTACTTGTTGGTTTGAAGGCGGTGCCAGTTCCTGGACTGTTGGCTTTTCAGACTTCTGTTAGGGGCAACGTATCGCCTCCTGGTTAGACATTGCTCTTCCAGTTTTTGTCTGCTCCTGGTGGCTAGCTGTCGGGTTGCGACACGGTCTGTTAAAAATTTGGAGGCTATATTCGGTTGCCGCTCGGTTAAGGATACTTCGAGCTGTGCTGTCGGCCTCCTCGTTGTCCTGCAGGATTGATGGTGCTACTTTGGCCAATAACTTTGATCAATTGTGCGGGGAGTGGTCTATTCAGGAATAAGCTGCACGCAGCTGGCGAATATATAACGACGTGTGTAGAGTGTCGTTTGCACTCTGCGTCTGAGAGCGCGAGGGCCATGGCCACGGCTCGGGCTGCTGCTCTTGATCTGGTGAGGAAGGATGTGTGGGCGTTTCGTCGATGACTAACTACTAGCGGTTACCTCCGCTCACGTCTACACGAGAAATATGGACTTTCGTCTATGTAGTGTGTGTCTGGGTCTTTGCAGTATTCATGGCTCAGCTTGTGGCCGCCCGTGGGTTTCTTCGCTTGGTTATATGTGTGCATGTTCTTTGCGGAGTTGCGAATTATGCTTTATTAGACGTTTTTGGGGAGCAGCCCCGCTTCCTCTCTGCAGTACCGCAGTGCAGATTAACGTAGTCTGCTGAGAAGCCTTCTTTCTTGTGACATCGTGTATAGGAATTATCACTGCCCAATGAGTGAGGTGTTGCCCACTTCCATGATAATATTGTAAGCTCCTAGAACTAGTAGTTAGTTTCCCTGTGCTGGAGCCGTTGGGCACTTGTAATGCACCTTTGTATGCGTCTCCTATGCGTATGTTTTCCTCTCATTCACCGCCATATGCGTAGCCTGGTAGGGTAGTGCTAATGGGATGCGATTAATGACACGGACGTGCAATATTTTATCATTTCGTTTTCGATGAGTGTCCTTGCTTGGCGTTATTCGGGCTATGAGGGCTGCGATGCTGTTGTGTGCGTGGCTGACTTTTTCGGTCACTATCTTGATGACATTGTCCTCCTGAATGTCCATGCCCAGTATTCTTGCCTTCAAAACTCTCTCGATTGGTGAACCCGCGATTTCATGCTGGATCGGAAAGTGTGCAATCCTGTTCTAAATGTAGCATTTGAAGATACTCCGGCTCAGGTACGTCTTATGCCTTCAGATACGCTTGGGTGCGTTCTATGGCCGTCTCTATAGTGCATTGGTCTCGCCATAAAAATCCTCCGTAGACAAGAGCGGGATGTCGTGAACGTAAAGGAAACATACTTGGGACGAATACTTTTTAGTAGTAGTACGAGTTTCCGAAGACGGCTGTTGAAAAGTTCATAGAATCCTTTATTTCGCACTGGCCGTGGCGACAAAATTGCTGTTGGTGTTGTGCAAAGGACACGTTTCGTGCAATTTACTTAGCTGGAATATTTGGAAAGCCGTTGGCCATGGTGATTCAACACCCGTCTCACGGCACGAATGTAAACCTACGGACGCGCCAAGGTGTTCAAACACCACACCAATTTTTCAACTTCGCATTAAGGCATGACCAAATTTCCAAACCTAAATAAAAGGTGCGGTTTCTTTTAGAATCAAGCCAAGTATTTCGTATTTAAGCAGAGCTTTTTTAATTAACCTAATCCACAATGTGATTGTTTTTGCAGCTGCCTCCAAGTGGCGAGCAAGATGAATCGAGTGATCCGACGGACTCCGAGAACCTCTCTGACCTCGTGGGAACCGCACTTGCTTATGCCGCATTCTCCTCGTCTGCCGAAGAGGACAGGAGGGTAAAACTAGCCAGCTTTGACATGTCACCGGATCAACTGTTCTTTCTCAGCGAGTGTAACACTTGGTGTGCCAAGAATGAAAGGGCACACCCAAGTTACTCACCATTCCGCTCACGCTGTATAGTACCCCTGAGGAACATGCCCGAATTCTCTCGTGCATTTGGCTGTGCGGCAGGGACACTGATGAATCCTGATAAAAAGTGCACTTATTGGTAGTGCACGTCGCACAACCATTGCGGTTTTCAGCCATGTGTAAGTAGTGCTTCTTCTTTCGAACTTTGAGGTAAAATAAAATATATATCGGTTGAGCACACAGCGAAGGGGGCTTTAAGCCTGACGCTTTGTGTGTTTTATCGAGTGACGTGGTTTCGAAAATACACATTCTGGTAAGGACTTTTACAGTGTACAAGCTAACAAAGAAAATATACATACGCTTTGGCCACAGAACCGCGGGGTGCCTGCCCTTGACCTGTGAAGGACAGTTGTGCTGGTTTGTTTTTTCCGCGCTAGTCCTCAGTAATTTTTCTCGGTGATGTAAATGCTACGCATATTATGCGTTAGACGTTCACCTTTATAAACTAAGAAACTATATTCGGCTTAGTGGCGATGTCAAAATCCAAGAGTAAATGTGCCAGTACGTTGATGTTTCCGAGCTGAAACGAGTTTGACCAAGATGTCTCGTTATGGCAAAGTAAATTATCTGTTACACACGAGAAGTACATGACGTCACGAAAATGAGTAAGTGCTATTGGATGGAGCATTGATGTAAATCAGCTGCGGGACGAATAGCGGTGATTGTGGGCGAAGCTGACATTTTTCGCTAGACTGTGACCGACTACACCTTCCTATTCTGTTGCTCATTACGCATAAGAGGTCAGCGAACAGCATCATACTGTCAAACAACCGGGGTAGTGTACAGATATATTACGTACAGCCTCTATTTTTAACACCAGCATTTGAAATCGTATTGGGAACCTGAACGAAACCTAGGACCCTGTGCAGGATGTCCCGGTTTTGGAGAAACTTGGAATCCGCACAAGCCCTTCAAGAGCCCAAAAACAAAATAACTACTTGTATCCAGACAATTTTTGTCCTTCGGCACGTTTCTAGTTTCATTCAATGACTCAAATCATTTGCTAAGTGATGGGTGGGGGGATAAGATGTGCTGACGCGTCCAAAGCTTCCTCGCCATCTTTCTTTTCCATATGATTTATCTGGGCAAATAGTGTTTTCTGCTATCATCACATTTTCCCAGAATATTTTTATATCTCACTTCAGGATAGTTTATCGGCTTTTTAGAGCTTATGAGACATGGAGGAAATCATTTTTAAACAACATTCCTAATTTAATGCACCTTCATAAGATCGCGAGGGAAGGTTATAGTGGCTAACGTGGCGGGCAGAGTAAACAGTGTGAAAAAAAAATGAATATCTATGGAGAGGAAACATCGAAGCTTGTTTTAGGCCAAATGATAACATTGTTTTAATGTTAATGCTCCTCCCAAGCGCCTAAGAACTGCGAATATTTTTGACGATTCTGGCTAAGGAGATGGACTTCTGACGCGAAGGTCGCGGGCTCGATTTCGGCGGCGGCGGTCGCATTTCGATGGAGGGGACATAGTAGAGGCGCGTGTACTGTGCCATCTCAGTGCACGTGAAGAACACCTAATGGTCGAAATTTCCGCAGCACTCCACTACGGCGTCTCTAACAATCATATCGTTGTTTTAAAAGGGAAAACCCAAGATATTAACGCGATAGCGTTAAAGAGCTCGTTTCGCAGAAATTCCGGCGTCGGCGTCGTTGGTTGTGAGCGAAAAATCATCATCTTGTCCGCGACCGAAAAATCATCATCTTGTCCGTGACCGAAAAATCGAGAAAGATGCAAATAAAATAAATAATAAGAATTTTCGGGTCAGAGTGATGATCGAACCCGGGTCGTCTGCGTGGCAAGCAGGTGTTCTACCACACAGCCATGCCTCTGCTTGGAAATACTGTGAAAATAACTTCTTCTGCTTGGAAATGCAGTGAAAATAACTTCCATGCTTCGCAAACGCAAGCGTCCTTTATATAGGCGTCGCAATATAACATGCAATATCCCAGGAATATTGCGTCGTACAAGCGTACATTGCCATCGGGCGTCAGAATATGTGACTATCATAACGATTCCATAGTTTAAAGCCAGCCACCCATTACAAACGGCACACACCTTACTGCGCGTATTCCCTTAACACCACGTAGTGGGTGCATAGCAAGTTCGAAAACATTTCCCACATTTGCCGCGCATAATTTCTCCTGGTATAAAGCATACTACCCATTACATAGTATGCACTAAGTGATTGAAGTACGCGGTAGGGACGGGATATCGCTATGGCGTTCAACTCTTAAAGGCGAAGCTTAAGGGTCGCCCAATTTTTATTATTTCTGATGATTATTTCGACATCACATGTTGCGGCATCAGAAAAAATTGTTTCTTCGAACTTCGCGGTTACATCGTGCGACATCCCGGAGTGCGAATTTGCAGGGGACTGCAAATGTCATTGGTTTTACAAATACTATGACTATGCACAAGGAATTCTGCTTACGCAGGTGCGATGTGAAAGCTAGCAGCGCTGACAAGCAACTATGCGTTTAGTTCTTTAAAGCGCAAGTGGAGACATGTATGCTGCCTTCGTGCACCCTCAAGAAGTTGCGTCTATGCGTAACGATGCACGTTAGGCTGGTTGCTTTACTTTCGCTTGTAGTGCGCTTAGTGAAACGGGACACATATATTTACGGCAGAAATAAATAAAAGTGTGTGCTCTATATCCTCGTCTTCTGTACTTGTCTTCTCGTTACTATTCTTTGTCACTTTATCTCACCGCAGTATAAAATGGACTTCGCGGTTACGGGTGCATGAAACAGAGTTAAGACTTTGTACCGTGGTTTACTCATCTTTCGCAAATAAAGAGCTCACCGGGTACATATAAAGGCGCTGTATGTAGGCTAATGAAAAGCTAAAATTAGTAAATACGGTTTGGACACTTCTCAACCCTCTGCGTTTACTTTTAGCATAATGTCAATTACTTCTTAATAAAAGGTAACTTTCAGCTTATCAGTTTAACTTAATTGATAACATTTTTTTCTGCTGCACCACCTTCAACAACTTCAGTGTACGGATTCCCCCCCTAGCAACAGTTGTGACAAACAGTGGGATGCGCCCTCACACGCTCGGAAGAAAAGTCAGGGCTCCTATAAGCACGCTCACTAAAAAGGCAATCGGTGTGTTACTCTTGAAACCCAGGAACAGGTAAATCAAGAACTTGAGGCCATTAAGAAATTTATCCGTTTGCGATACTCTAAGTGTTCACTGCAGCTTGTGAAATCATTTCCTTGGATGCTAATGCTCGCGACAATATGCAAGCGAAGAGGTATGTCTATTTGGCAGTGAGTAAGTGAGAGGAAAAACAAACCAACGACAGCCATGTGTCGCCTAATTTGTCACCGGAAAACCTCCCTCGCGTCTGCGGCCGGAGACGCATTGCACTGGAACACTTCGTTCTCTCATCCATGCTTCTCGGAAACGCTCCAAGGTTGTGTTCCAGTGTTAGAAACATGCTCTCGTCTGGTCCGTTGAGCTGTCAGGATATCCGGCCATTGCGAAGGCGGTGGAAGTGTGGGCACGTTTGTGTGTGTGCGTATGTTTGTGTTTTTGTGTACGTGTGTGTTTCAATAAATCCCAGTCGATCGTGTGCCTGGTTTACGTGTGCTTTTTTTTTCCTTGTGTACGTTTTTTGCTGTGCTCTTTTGGAGTACCAAGTGGCCCACCAAGCCACCCTTCCGCAGATAATGTCCAAAGGAGGCAACCGCCCCATGGCGGAGAAATCCATAGCAAGCGGCATAGAGCGAGTTTCGGATTCATAGCGCCCACTGTAATTTTTTACATTTACATTAAAATTATCACATTACAAATAAATATTTAAGTGATGCGCCTATACAGTCCAACCCGCATATATTGATAGAGCAAAACAAAAAAAAAACGGGCATTTTTTGAAGAATTTACCTTGGTTACGGTGCACATTTCGGTGCACATATTGGCTTAACGAGACTCCTTCCCGATAAGTCAAGGAAGGCAAGTTTATGTCAGAAAGCGTCGTTTATTATTATTTTTTTGCACGCTGTGTAGTTACGTGTGTGCGTAATATGCAGGGCCGGACTATATTTACGGGAAAAAAAAAGACTTGGAGGGCACTTGACCTTCGCGATCAAGACTAGAACTCGAGAGTGTGATTGGGCCCCGTGCGCATCGCATTGTGAATGCCTAGCCTAGCTTATGATCTCGGTGCTTGCCTCAACCGCGTCGTAAATAAACGAAAGACTGCACGTACGTGTTACACAGTCCATTTCAAGCTATCTTAGAATGCCTACTGTAAGTCCAGTTCTTAAAAGCCCACTAAGCCATAATTATTTCTTTTGCGAATCGCCGAAGGGCCCAGTACGCGTCTCTAAGGCAACGTGAATCTACGCAGCTGCTCCTTTGCTGATGGTTTTGCAGCTCGTAATTATTAAATATGTCTGAGCGCTTTGTAATGGGTGGCCCTTTAAAACACCCAATCACCGCAATTACCATGTTTTGACACCTGGCGTGATTGTATGCTTTGCCACGCAATCCTACTTGCGTGAAGCAGACCATCCACTAAATGATAGTATATATATACATACATATATATATATATATATATATATATATATATATATATATATATATATATATATATATATATATATATATATATATATATATTGTAAGGAATAAGGAAGAGACGAGAGACAACGCCCGTACGCTGGGCCGGCTGTTCTTTATCTACTTCCTCTTCCTCCACTTCGCCCTAGCTTCCCGCTAGCTGCCCGCGCGCCCGAACTTCAGCGTCGTTCTTCGTCATGACACTCGGCCATGACTGCGAACGCGCGGGCTGCCAACACTCTGGTGGGCGATGCTGGCTGCATCTCGGTGGACGGTCCCTAGGACGCTGTGGCTTGGCTTGAACATCTCCCGAGGATGACTCTGGGGGTCGACACTGACTATGTCGCGGTGGTCGACGACCTCCGCCACGCTGCCCCTTTGCAGAGAAAGCGGTTTCACTTTCCTCTGGTGGTCTGAGTTGGCAGTTTCGCGGTAGTCGAAGTTCCCTGGGACGATGCGGCCTGGCGTGAAATATTCTCGGCGTTGGTTCTGGCGGGCGGCTCTGACTGTGTCGACATGGTCGCAGACGCATCCCAAAGCGCTGACTTTCGTCCCGAAGCACTTCTGGCAATGGGAGAAAATGCGGAACTGCTGAAGGGACAAGATGCGCAAACTGCGGAACTGTGAACTGTCGCGAAATATGTTGTCCGTGGCCCTCTTCGCGGTGGTTCGAGCTGCCGAGAGTTGTTCTGCGAGGGATCTGCGTCGATGAGTGGGCGATTTCCCGGAATGAGTTGCCACGTAGCAAATGATCTTGCAGCACTGTTGGTGTAGTGCTCCTTGATGCAGTCGAGCTGGCAGTTCTTGACAATGTTGCGCGCGCTGTAGAGCCTTCCTGGTCAGAAACCGTATCATCAGCTGGAGACATGACCCGCACCGGCATGTTTCTGATGACAGTGGGCCCAGCTGGGATAGGCATCTCAGCTGGTTCCAAGGAGACAGCGCTTAGCACGTAGCGAGCATGCGCACACTCGGCCAATGACTGCGGTGGTTTCCGGGGATGTGGCCTCTGATTGTGGGTCAGATATGGAGTGATGTTTCGTCCTTCGTTTCCGACTGGTTGCGAGGCAATTGACGTCGTCATACAGCAGGCCGGCGCCCCCATGCACTCTAGTGGTGGACAGCTTGGAGGCTGCGTCGGTGGCCGCTGTGAATAGGATGTGGTCTCGGCGTCTCTCCAGGACGTTACGGTGTGAAATACCGACGCAGAGTCCAAGACCGGAGGTGGCGAGCCCGGTCTCTGAGGTATGTTGGTACTCGGGCAGGTTGTGGAACTGGCTGCCGGTAAGCTGCAATCTACAGTTGCAGCCTCGAGGTGGGTCCCCTCCTGAACTCCATTCTCGGTAGCGATAAGGTTGGACTGGGTGGTCATGGAGAGGTGGTAGTGACTCCGTCCAAAAGCAGCTATGAGCTTTTTGCTCCACTCCGCCCAGGACTGCTGCCGCATGCCTTCGTATCTATGCCACGCCGCGGCACCATTCCGAAGGCGGTCTATGGCCACGCACCACTTCTGTTGGTCCGTCCAGGCCTCGCGAGCTCCGAGGGCGTTGACGGTAGCCACCCACTTGTCGGCGTCGTCCTGGAAGCCGCTGAACTCTGGTAGTTCGCATGCAGACGATGGTGGGACGGCTGACGAAAATCCAGAGAGCGCCAACGCGAAGCAGCCCAGCTGGTGTGAGAGCTGCATGAGGGCACACCGGAGCTCTCTGCGTTGCTCGGGTGGGATGGCCTCCAGATCGTGTGAGGCGGCTACGTCCAGCGTGGCGTTGGCGGCGCTCAATGCCGGCATGAAGGCAGGAAACCGCGCAGCGCTCGACGCTGTCAAAGCGTCCACCATGCCGCGGAGTCGCGCGATGGTACGCCGCAGCTGCGCGGCGCTATCCGATGATACGCATGCGGAGCCCGTGGCAATGTTGGTGAAGTCGGAGGCGGTGATTGGGCTCACTGCTGTGTGATCGTTGTCAGAGGGCGCCTGAACAGCACCCCTCAGCAGCTCAGGTGCCGATGGAGTCCGCAGTGAGAGGTAGTCGGCACGGGAAGTCTGAGCAGTGATGCCCGGCAACAAGAGGCCACGTGTTGTCTTCGCGGCGCCGGGGCACGCCAAGGAAGCGTGAACGGCGTCCCTTGGATGCTCACCCGTGAGAAGAGTGTCGGGCACGGGATCCGTGTAACGGGAAGCGTACTCGACGTTCCCGAACGGCAGGAGCCCGTGCGCCTTCTTAGACGAAGGTGATAGCAAGGTTCCTGTCATGTCATACCGTGGAACCACCGAAGAGGCATTGACGCCGTCCGCGGACGATTCGATGGGCAGGTGCAGCAGCGTTCGGGTCGTGGAGTCCATGATCGAGGAAGCGTGGACGGCGTTCCTGGATGGAGAGACCCACGCTGCCGACGACCCGCGAGGACACGTACAGGTGGCTTCAGCCGTATGGTTCAGATGTCGGACTGCGCCATTGTAAGGAATAAGGAAGAGACGAGAGACAACGCCCGTACGCTGGGCCGGCTGTTCTTTATCTACTTCCTCTTCCTCCACTTCGCCCTAGCTTCCCCGCTAGCTGCCCGCGCGCCCGAACTTCAGCGTCGTTCTTCGTCATGACAATATATATATATATATATATATATATATATATATATATATATATATAAAGGAAGGAATTATAAACTTAAGGGCTCGTTTGCTTTGTTAAACATAGTATTAATGAGAACTAACAGACAAAGATGCCAAGGAAAGTATAGGGGAAGCTATTAGAAGTAATTGTAATGTAAATGTGAAGAAATGAAAGTGGACGAAAAGATAACTTGCCACCGGCAGGATCCGAACCTGCGACCTTCGAATAACGCGTCCGATGCTCTACCACTGAGCTACGGTGGCGGTCATCTCCCCGTCCACTTTATGGGGTATATATGTGTACTTAAACGTGGGAGCGTCAGTCAGCGCCGCCTGTTGCCATTACGGCGAGTGTGGAACACTCTTTTTTGCCTGTAGGCGTCACGTAGTACGTGATCTTATTACGAGAGGGCAGCTGACTAGTAATCCCTCGCATACCACCTGAAGGCATCAAGTCTGCCAGAACGAGACCCTCGTTATGAATGAAGGAAGGAATTGTAAACTTAAGGGCTCGTTTGCTTTGTTAAACATAGTATTAATGAGAACTAACAGACAAAGATGCCAAGGAAAGTATAGGGGAAGCTATTAGAAGTAATTGTAATGTAAATGTGAAGAAATGAAAGTGGACGAAAAGATAACTTGCCACCGGCAGGATCCGAACCTGCGACCTTCGAATAACGCGTCCGATGCTCTACCACTGAGCTACGGTGGCGGTCATCTCCCCGTCCACTTTATGGGGTATATATGTGTACTTAAACGTGGGAGCGTCAGTCAGCGCCGCCTGTTGCCATTACGGCGAGTGTGGAACACTCTTTTTTGCCTGTAGGTGTCACGTAGTACGTGATCTTATTACGAGAGGGCAGCTGACTAGTAATCCCTCGCATACCACCTGAAGGCATCAAGTCTGCCAGAACGAGACCCTCGTTATGAATGAAGGACGTTGCTAAAAAAGTGGCACATATGTGTACCGCTGTCCTGAGGCGGTACTAAAAGAAGACAAAAGTTGTGAACAGGAGCGTTAGTTATAAATTTATTGGGGCTGTTTATTTTTCGAACATTTTTAAGCACTGAATGCATGGCGAAATTTGGTATTTTCTGCAAAGGTAGCTGGTGTGCATTTATGCCAAGCCCACGCAAAGGCGACCTGTGACATGAATACATCAGCCTACGCGATTCGGCGACTACAGTAATTAGATGCTCCTAAAGCGGACTGCGATTGACGCCCCTTGGGCAAATAAAGCCTCAGCTGCAATAAACATAGAAATATTGCCTATGTGAAACTGAAACAGTGCGATAGCGGCCCGGTTAGGGCGAACATCGTCAGCCAAAATCAAGCCCAAAAATTGTTTGTTGAAAAAAAAAAACTGAATAGTAAGAGCAGGAAAAATCTGTTTTGCAAGTGAATCGCTAGGTGCTGTTTAGTAATCGGGCTAAATAGAATAATTTATAGGCGTGTTGAAGGGATGCTTTAAAGAGACTCGTTTAGGCCCCTGCAGCGGATAGTGGCAGTCATCAAGGCATGTGCGAAATTTAATTTCCTGTCCGCGCCAAACGTCGCAGCGAAGTCCAAGCTTAAAGCGAGTTTTGGCCAGTTTTTTATGGGTGTTTTAAACAAGGTGAAAATGTGGTAGACATTTGTACCACTGTTCTACAAAGGCTTTACGAAGAAACAGAGCTAGAACAAGACGAATAGGACAGGACACAAACACGGTTCTGTCGTCTTCACTCTGTTCCAGCGCTCTTTCTTCGTTCGAAATCAGTATGTACCAACAAGCCCAATTGAAGACGCTAATACTTGTGGCACTTTGCACTGCCCTATTTTCTATAAATCAAGTGGTCCGGTTATTATTTGCTTGATGTAGCAGTTAATTTTTCTGTGAGTTCACGTTAAGACAGTTTATTGTTCGAAACATTGGGAAGATCCCACGCACCATGGAAATCGATGTGACGCGAAGCATGCGGAGGGAAGGTGACTTGGTGTAATTTTTAATTGAGCGATACATTACGAAATGACGCTAGAGATATGTACAAATTTTGTACAAATGAACATATGTTGAACAGTCGCATACGTTTTGTATAACGAGTTGTTCACAGCTGCATAATGATGCCAACAGTCCCACAGGTATTACCAGCACCAGAAGCGATAAGCCGGTATTTTGCGCTTGTGCTTGCGAGGATGGTACTTCTGGATAGTGGTACGTAGACCATCTTCAGTGGATTAATGAGAATATATTAGAACTAATTGTTATGTAATCTAATCAAAAGTGGACTCAAAGAAAACTTAGAATGGTGGCCGTGAACCTCGCCTTTGGAGAGCATCGACAAAACTATACCATAACTATTAAAGTATTACTTGCTTTCGTCTTTTAAGTTGCTAATTAGACATATAAAGGTAGATTAGGAGCCAGTATATTGCTTATTCCAAGCTTCTCTTTGTTGAAGCTTTCTCCCCCGTGGTCTCCTGAAAGCTTTCGAGGTATATCGATCTCTAATGCACTAGATCGATATACCCAGAAGGTCCATCGTTTAACAGATACTTGTCATGCAAGTAATGAAAGCAATATTTCCCATTTTAGGAGTAGTTTAAGGGCAATTCGCAAGATATTTACATCTTTTACAATTGTGTTAACATTTCTCAGGAAGTTTAAAATACATGATGCAGGTGATAGGTAGCCATCCTATGCTTGGACGTGTACAATATTTATCGCACACTTATGTTATATTATACAATAAATACAGTGTTTCACGCAACTTCATTCTTGTTACTGTTGCTTAAGCAGGCGATTAACCGTGTCACAAATTTCCGCGGTCTAGAGAGAAACAGGACTATTTGTAATCATAACAGCAGTCGTTTATGTAATAACACTAAAGGCAATACAAACAAACAACAAACTTAACTCTGAAGCACAGCAAACTTAACACTTACGCACGTGAAGATAACTAGTGCTGAAATAACCCACTATCATGCTACCACACTTAACAACCAGGAAAATAGAAAAACGTAACGTTAACCGTCCACAGGTGTTGCGGTGCCTGTTCCCCCCGACGTGGCGTTTGACGTCTGTCACCACAGTGTCGACGCGGCGTAGACGTCTGCTTCCGTTGCGATGACGGAGCTTCTTTGAAGGACCAACGTGACACTGGACGTGGTCTGCCACTCGCCAGGCAAACGAAACGAGTAGGTGGTTGACCGCGTGGCTGTGGATGCAGACAGGTGTCGGCTGCGTGGTCTGTCCCAGGCTTGCGGAATGATGGGAAAGCTCATGTCTCCAGGCATTCCTTGCACATGTTCAGCTTCACCGACATTTGGTCCAGGCTTCCACGATCAGCCTCCACGTCTCCAGGCCATTGCTGGAAAGCCGACTGCCTTGCTCTCCGCACACGTCAGCCCAGCCTACTCTTTCGTTTTTCGCCGCCGCTGCTTGCTTGCTTGCTTGCTTGCTTGTTCCTGTCGACTTGGCTCTTACCCACTTCGGGGGATTGGCTGCTTCTCGCTAGCGCTCCTCCGAACCCCCGGGCCGATTCCTCTTCTTTTTCTCTTGCTTCATTTTTTCGCGTGCTTCGTTCTTGTTCTTGTTCTTGTTCACCTATCAGTGTGGCTCACACCCACTGTGGGGGGATTGGCCAAGAATTGAGTGGTCTTATAAACTGTCACGGAAATTTAGAATAATTGAGGCTATAGAATAAAAACCTTATAAATTTTATATGAAATTTTGATGGTCGCTCTGTCCCGTGATACGTCGTTTTCTTCTTCATTCTCTGGTTACGGTTTTGTTTGTGACAAACCGCAAACGGACATTCTGGTCCTTCAGTTTACTTGCCCCCCGTCCGCATACGTACTTTTAATGAAACACATCCATAAGCAAGGAATAGTTTTAGGTGGTATTTATTTACAATGGCTCAACTACGCCAGAACAAAAGCTCACTTTAAAACGTCTATACCTGCTGGATGGAGGTTATTAAACTTGTGAATAAGGTACGACTCTTCATATTTTCTGTCTCTTGGGAACCGGAAGATTGAAGTATGTAAATCTTGAGCTCATCAAAGTTGTGTGTGTGTACACTGAAATGCTGTGAAACCGCTTTCGTTTGTTGCTTCGCCGCGTCTCCTTGATGGTCTTTAATCTAACAATAAGAAACTGATCCGTTTCGTCAATGTACCGTCTGTGACAGTATGAACATTCCGTCATGTACAGAACGTTTGAACTAAGGCTGGTAAAACTAGATCTTATATGATGGACGTATTCACTTCATGTGCCTTTAACTATAACGTCATTCTAAAAGAGTTTCCTAGTCTTATATCATGGACGATAACAAGGTGTATGTGGGCAGTTGAATGAGGGTTTACTTTTGCATGCAATCATAGGCGTGTGCACGAGGGGGGGCAGGTTAGGCGCCCCCTGGTCACCTAAGGGAGGGGGGGGCGCAAAGTCTGCCCCGTACACTGACTTAATTGGGAGGAGGGCGCTGCGACGAACCTGAAGTCAGTCAGAATCGTTCCCTCTGTAAGAGTACCCCCTCCTCCTCCTTTGTTTGGATTGAAAGGTTACATTGCGCTTGAGGTTAATCTGATGTCAAGACGATGTTCAGTACAGATATGTGATAATATGGGTTTGTATGAAGTGTACAGCCTCAAATGTTCTGCTTGCTGCTTAGTAAAACAGCGAAACTGAGTTTTATTTGTAAGGCATGGTGCTTTAATAACAGCGCAAAGGACGAGAAGAAAGGGACGAAAACGGCACAGTATGATAAATTTCAGATCGAGAAAGAGAGAGGGACCTAAAGAGAATGCAAGAAATACAGAGATAGAAGGAGGCCGGAGAATGACTACAGAGAGAAAGGCATAATTACAAGGTAGGGAGAAATAAAGGCAAGAATAGGCAAAGGAAAAAGAGATAGAAAGAAAGAGACGCAATAAAAGATAAAACAGAGAGGAGTAAGAGCCATATATATTATAGTGAGCAAGGAGTGGGAAAAAAAGAGGTGAGAGGGTGAAAACCGAGGCAAGCCAGGACCGGCCTGCCAGCTCTGCTGTAACCCCAGTATTGTGCGCCTCAGTGCAAGCGGCTCTAACTTTTCTCCTCAGTATTCGAGCGAGTCATTCTAGGCTATTTTCTGCAGTCACCCGTATTTCGAGTCTAACCTTAACGAGTAAGGTAACCATTATTCGTGCTTACTTGTGATAGCAATTAGCGGTTACCCCTATTTCCTGTCTAAGTAGTTATTCACTCTGATTATTTGGTACAAAAGCCCATGTGTATGTTACTTCCATCTAGCTGTTGTCCAGTTAACAGCGGAGTGATTAAAGCACGTTCTAAGCCTGGTGGCATCCGCAAAAAAAGTAAGTTTCGCCTCCATGGCGAAGAAATGAATGCGATAGCCAGAAATTCGAATGTCACACGAAGATCGACGAGTAGCTCGATATTTGCAGCTTTGATACTTGCAGTTCTGACGCCTTTCTGTTTGTGAAACGCGCTGCAAGTGCCGACAACGCAGAACCCGACGCTTTTATGAGTGATGAGGCAAAGACCTGGGAAGGAGGAGGGAGGCTAGCGTTGTTGGTGGTTTTAACGCGATACCGTTAAAGAACTCGTTTCGCAGAAATTCCGGCGTCGGCGTCGGGGTCGGCGTCGTTGGTTGTGAGCGAAAAAAATCATCTTGTCCGTGACCAAAAAATCGAGAAAGATCGCAAATAAAATAAATAATAAAAACTTCCGGTCCAACTGAGGATCGAACCCGAGGCTGTCTGCGTGGCAAGCAGGTGTTCTTCCCCACAGCCACGCTTCCGCTTGGGATTCCAAACTTCCTCTGTTTGGAGATGCAGTGAAAATAACTTTCATGCTTTACAAAGACACGCGTCCTGTATACAGGCGTCACAATACAACATGTAATATCGTAGTAATATTGCGTGGTACAAGCGTACACAGCCATCGGGCGTCAGAAAGCGTGAATACCATAACGACATTGTGGTTCAAAGCCATCCACCCATTACAAAAGGCACGCACGTTACTGCGTGTATTCCCCTAAGACCACGTAGTGGGTGCATAGCAAGTTCGAAAAAATTTCCCGCGCATAACTGCTCGTGGTTTAAAGCAGGCTACCCATTAATAGTATGCACTAAGTGGTTGAAGTACGCACTAAAGACAGGATATCGCTATCACGTTCAACTCTTAAAGGCGAAGTTTAAGGGTCTCCCAATTTTGTTTTGGAAGAAGGGGGGTTCGCTGTGCACGATGGCTGTCTCTCGAAGAGGGCACCTCAACCGATACACTCACGGAGGAATGGAATGGAAAGGGGATAGGAAGGAAGAAAGAGAACGGAATAGCTCGCGGTAAGGCATAAGCCGCAATGCAATGCTATCTGTAGGGAAAAATTTACTCGGCGATGTGGAGAGTAGGAAGGAAAGAAAAAAAGTAGAGAGGAAGAACAGGAGTACTAAATAAAATCAATTAAAATTTCATTCCGATTCAACATTCGAGTCCGGGGGCTCACGGTCCGAAGGCGAGCGTCGTAGCTACGCAGCTATCTAGGTACGACAGCAGGAAAAGCATTCATGGTAAACATAACACTGCGTTGCAATGGGCGAGAGATTGAAACAAAAAAAAAGTGAGAGAAAGAAAGAGGCAAGAAAATAGGGAAAAAAGAGAGAAAGAAAAACATAGAGGAATGGAGGGAAAGAAGGAAGTAGAAGAAATATAGAGACAGATACGAAAACAGATAGAAATGGAAGAGTAAGACAAAACGAAATAAAAGGACATAACTCAAGTTGGGTTTTCAAGGCTTAACCGCCCCTCTCTATGCTTAAGTGGCGATATCTAGGCTTCAGTGCCCATCGGCAGGTTAGTATTCGATGGTAGGCTAAGAAATGCCGCCCAGATCCACTTTTCATTCACGCTGGCACCACCAGTGCGAAGCTGTCCTAATTTTAGGGACGAAGCAGCTGAGCGTCTCGACTTCTCGGCGTGTTATGTCATCGTCACGGTTCGTCATAAACAGGTATGCCTATCAAATGTTGGGTGAATCCCACTGCTCGCTTTTGAAATTTTCGTTGACGCACACCGAAACAAATGGACAAGAAAAAGTAGTCTGGACAGCGTTTACACTGGCAACTAAATATTTATTATTGACAAAAATTATATGAAGCAGGTACATAATTCCTCGCGCATGTGTAACAGAGCAGGGTGCAACGAAAAGGCACTCGTATCGGTATTAGCGCTAGAAGTTCCTGCTTTACACGTCCATTATTAGATATTACAAGCACTACGTGTCTAGATACACGTACTCCTTATCGTGCAGCACAATTCTGGCTTGACTAACACAGTCATGCCCACCCCCTTCCGTATGTCGTGTGATTCTACTATCTCGTGAGTCAATGGATCCTTATGTAGAAAAATGATTTCACTTTCTCTAAGCACAGGCTAACATTAACAGTTTTTACAGTGTGCTGCGAGATGAGTGTTCCATGACGCTTTTATAGATTCGTGGTGTTCTCTAACGCGATCATTCACGCATCTCCCAGACTGAGCAATGTAGACTTTAGGACAAGAAAATTATTCATAAAAACCACCTCCTCTACGCATTTCACAAACTTGTCTCGGTGTTTCAAGGAGCAAACTCTAGAATCTATGTGCTAATTAACGCGCGGACACAAGCTTGCCAGTTTGTAACACATGACCTGATCTGTTACGCACGAGCGAGGAATCATGTATCTGCCTTGCACAATTTTCCTCATTAATAAAACTTCAGTTGTGAGTTCTACTTCTTATTGTCCACGTGTTTCGGTGCCCTATAACCAAATTTTCAAACAATAACGTGTATCATCTGGCCAAACTTGCCATCTTGCCCCTGCTCGCCACCGGTTGATACTGTGGACCTTATGAGTTAAGGGTTCGTCCTTAGCGACAAAATATTGTTTGGGTTAGCAGCGGTGTTAAAATCCCCGACGAAATTTACTAAGACGCTCAAGTTTCTTGTCTAGAACCATATACATGTACATGCGTCTCTACGGTAAAGTCGTCTGTTTGAAGAACAAATTCGTCACACATAACTTCTAAGCGGTATTGCGTTAGTGGACCGGTGGTGAGTAAAGCGGTAAGGAGTAAATCTTTTGCTGCGGGAAACACCAGCGCACACTGCACGTGGGAAACACCAACGTTCAAAATGACGTCACAAATTCCGGTGATATGTGACATCATGATGACGTCATATGGTGAAGGCATCATGTGATGATGATTTTCGCATCACTCGTGTGGACCCTGACGGGAGACGTCGACGCCGGACGCCGGGCAGCTTTCGCGTTTGATAAGGCTTGTAAGACTTTCGCTTTAATAACTGAGAGCAGCGTTAGCCTAATTCACGCAAACAGCGCATTCCTTCATGCGTGAGAAAAGTGGCGGGAGACTACAAACTTTGACGATTTTCTCCCGCCTGGCTGCACGCTTAACTGTAGATGGGGAATCTTAGTTTCTACGCGTAGGACGAGCGAGCGAAATTAATTTGGTTTTGCGACAACACGCGTCTTATATGGAGCGATTGCGCTAGGTGAAGCCATCTTCCAGGCCGATCACTTGTACGTGACGTCACCGGTGCACACGGAGGCCTTGAGCTAATAATCTAGGTGGTGTTCGACAGACTAACCAGATGCAACTTGAGAGTGTGACCTACTATAGCGTTCTCTCCTCCTTTCTAGAACATTTATCACCTCTGCTTTGGGTGTCGGGCAGTACTGCTGATGTGAAGAAAGAGAAACCGAAAACCGTTCTTGGTGCTTTGTGGAACAGGGGCGTTTCTTCGTATCTCAAAAAATAACGACATTCTATTAAAAAAAAACAAATAAATTTTCCTTTTTCCCTGCATAAACCTTAATTTTACACTTACAGTAACCGCCGGCTTCTTGGCCAATCCCCCGTAGTGGGTAAGAGCCAGAACAGAGGAACAAGCAAGCAAGCAAGAAAGCAACAGGGTCGTTCCAACCCCCGCAGCTGGAAACGTTCCTTCGTTTCGGACTGAGAAAGCACCTGGCTTTTCTGCGTGCAAGGTCACCGGCTCTGGTTTTGGAAGTTCCACGCCCCCTTTACCGGAACATGGTAATGTGACTGGTTTTCTGTCTCACTAGCTTAGCCTGACGGCCACGGTCAACGCACACGCTACGACAGATGCCGGAATGGAAGGCTTCAAAGTGATCCTGATGGTCTTGTCATTTAGTTCTCGTATTTGTAATTCTTTGTGCACACCAAGGGGCAAATTAAGTTGTACAAGAAAACGTGAGCTACCATCGTACCACACACTTGGAGAACACAGGTAATATAGGTAACACCAGCGCATAGGTAACACACAGGTAACATAGATAACACCAGCGCTGGTGTTGTTCGTTGTCTCTTCGTGTTCGTTTTACGCGCTGTCATTTAGTTCAAACTATGCAACACCAACTAGCCCAATGTTGGACAATTTTGAATATCCCTCCCTTGCACGTCTTTTCTCAGGACTCGTCAGTTATTTGGAAACGGGGAGAAGTTCGGAGAACCTAGGAGCCGGTTATTCAGTGTCTGTTCAATCAAAGCTATTGTTTCTTCTAAGCCTACGCCTGAAGTGTTCGAGATTTCGAGGGATACTTCAGGTTTTCGCGTATTGAACTAAAGAGCACCCAGCGTTAAAAAAAACAAACATAGGCGCTGCGCGTCTGAAATCGGCGCAGTATTGTTCTGAGCCGCCTCGAGCACGTAGCGACACTTTCTGCTAAAAAACTTTTAAATGCGAAGCATTTCTTAGCGAACTTCGGCGACTTTGAGCGTATCTATCTATCTATCTATCTATCTATCTATCTATCTATCTATCTATCTATCTATCTATCTATCTATCTATCTATCTATCTATCTATCTATCTATCTATCTATCTATCTATCTATCTAACTAGCCGCCTACGACTTTGTGCTCTCCTGGCCGTATCGTTAATGGGATTTCTACCATATTTGGTATGGCATAACATGACCGTATGACGAACATAAATGGCTGGTCATATCATGAAAATCATGACTAACTTGTCATGAAAAGTATGATTTACATGCCACGCTCATGGCGCTCTCACCGCCGTTTCGTTAGCTTGAGATACACCAAATTTGGTATTGAGTGACATGACTGTATGACGAACGTAAATGACACGTGGTAATATTGAAATCATGACATGTCATGAGCGACATGACTTGCATGCCACGCTCATGGCGCGCTCGCGGCCGTTTCGTTAGCTTGAGATACACCAAATTTAGTGATGAGCGACATGACTGTATGATGAACATAAAGCAAGTGGTAATATGGAAATCATGACATGTCTTGAGCGACATCACTTGCATTCCACGCTCATGGCGCGCTCGCGGCCGTTTAGTTAGCTTGATATACACCAAATTTGGTATTGAGTGACATGACTGTATAACGAACATACAAGTGGCAGGTGTCAACATGAAAATCTTGGCATGCATGTTATCTACAACGCCATTTACATGTCACGGTCATGGTGCGCTTGCGTCCAGTTCGTTAGCTTGATATACACCAAAATTGGTATTGCGCGACGTGACTGTATGACGAACATAAATGGCAGGTCCTAACATGTAAAACACGACATGCAAATTATGTAAAGCATGATTTGCTCCTTCCTGGCTGCTTCGCATTACATCGATTCCCACAGTGCGTGGGATCTGCCGGCTTTTTGTGTGTGTTTTTGCTTTTTTTGCTAAGATGACTCCCCACATTATTTTTTATTTCAGACTGGCATAAAAGGGCATTAATTAAACAAAATTACCGCGTCACTGCCACCTTACGCTTGGTACTTTAACTGCCCTCAAATTTCGGTTGAACAGAATTATCAAAGCCTGCTACGCGTACAGATATCAATTGAAGACGCTATTGGTGACTACCGCATGGACGTTAAGCGACAAAAGAGGCATACCGTTTTAAGAAAAAAAATATCGTCCGCGTAAAAGCAGCAGCCACGGGCAAATGTCACACGAGCCTAGCCTTGTTTTCCCTTTCTTTTATTACTAACGAAGAAACAGTATAGAGGCGGCAAGGGTATTGGTGTGGTAAGCGATGGAGTTAAAAGGTGCACTCGCACATGCTTGCCGCTTTTTCGTCAGAGATCTCTAGCTTTTTTATCTTCTTTTAGACGGCACGTCCCTACATTACTTCTACTCGATCGCAGTGAACGATAGCCTGTTCATCGACGTCTATGCGTGGAGCAGTGTTTGATAATTCGTTCAACGTGCGTTTCGGGGCACTAAAAGCGCTGGGCGTTAGACGGCAGTCCCGAGGTATCTTTTTTGTTGTTGTTGTTGTTGTTGTTGTTGTTGTTGTGGTGGTGGTTGTTGTTGTTGTTGTTTTTGTTGTTAAATTCCGCGAACTTTAAAAACAGGTTGGAAAAAAAATAACCAGGGGAGTTATCATAGCATAGATTGAAAAAAAAAAAATCCGATGTCTCTAAGCATGTGCCGCAACTCTTGTATTGAAGGCTTTTCGCTAGGGTTAGCTACTATTTAAAAAGTCAATGTAGCAATTTTTGTCCATGACCGAGCTTGGCGAATTGGGAAATATATCCTAACGTGCTGCTTCACATCGCTCCGAACAATTCTGTGCCTATTGGAAACGCGCTGCGACTGTTTTCTTCATACATGGCGCTAGTTAGTCATCTGAAACACCCTATATATATATATATATATATATATATATATATATATATATATATATATATATATATATATATATATATATATATATATATATATATATATATATATATATATAGTCAAGAAATGAAGGAGCACACTTACGAAAATTGCATATTTTTTTACCAGTAAAAAAATATGCAATTTTCGTAAGTGTGCTCCTTCATTTCTTGACTATATGTGCACCGGACCCACAGAACTTTCTTTTGAATCATATATATATATATATATATATATATATATATATATATATATATATATATATATATATATATTTAGACACCTGGTGTTCATTAACGTGCTCTGAGATCGCACAGTACACGGGCTTCTGTCACTTTCGCCTCCACCGAAAAGCGACCGCCGCGGCAGCGATCGAACCCGCAACCTTCGGGTAAGCAGCCGAACACCGTAACCACTACACCGCCGCGGCGGACTATCGAGGTATTTGGCGACTGGAATACTTGCACTTATGTTAACGTTACAATTAAATTAAACAGCATTTCCTAAAAAAGGTTAGAACACACATCGAAGATAGATAGATAGATAGATAGATAGATAGATAGATAGATAGATAGATAGATAGATAGATAGATAGATAGATAGATAGATAGATAGATAGATAGATAGATAGATAGATAGATAGATAGATAGATAGATAGATAGATTGCACGTTGTCGTCGTTGACGAGACTTTGCTGCGAGGCCCCTTTTTTCAATCTTGTTATCCCGTTTTACGTCGGGATGTTCCTGGCTCTATAAAACTAAAAGGCAATTAAAGGGCAAAGTTGCTTCCACACAAAGTAGCTTCATTAAATTTCTGAGCTGGTCGTTGGTCTAAGTTCTTCTATATTTAGTGATGACTGAAAAGTCTCAGTACCGTTAAATACTTCTCAGAGCTTCGGAACCAGTTGTTCCTGTAGTTTATGCGGATGACCTAGGTGTCACAGGATCCTCTCCTCACACATTGCTGACTTCCGCAGGTTGACAATGCGGTGGGCGAGAGGCACCGTTGGACCATCATTCTCCTAACTAGCCTGAGCGTTCTGCTGTTAGGTCTGCTGTGCTGCATACTTCTACTCCCATACCTGCTCACCGAGCAGTCACCAGTCATGGGTGACACCACGGTGAGAACCCTGAAGACATAATGTTGAGGTCATATTATAGCAGAGAGAATGCCACTTACTTGTATGCACGTGATTAACTGCGACTGGCTGCCATCATTGCATCTAACTGCACGTCTTCCTTTTCATTCTGCGGCGTTTCTTACCGCTGTTACACTCGCCGTCTCCTTACCCCTCGAGATCGCACAAGAGTAAGGCAGAAGCTGGGCGCACACTTCACGGGCGATATAAAGTTTCCCCCTGGCTTGCATGTGGAGGCAAAATGTGTTTGGGACGGTTGTCACTAAGATCAGCGATAACTGCTAACAGAAGTGCCACGGGACCGAAACATTTTACCACGCGGATAGAGCCAGAAAACCGGGGTAAGAATTGTTCGCAGCGCCCAGGTAAATGCGTTGCTCACTGAACTATGACTAAAACACCCAGTTGGAAACAGCTAGCACTATTTCGCGCATGAGACTTGTTGTACTGCGCTTGGTGATTCAGTATGGCTAGCCCAGCTCGGAGGCGAGCTTCTCGCAGGGAATCGCATGAGGCCAATATTGAGGCTCGTACTTGCGGAGGCGAGTCAAACCAAAAAGGTGTGCCTATGGTAACCTCGGCATCCACCCGATGAACAACTAGAATGACGTGTCGCTAGTGGCTTCCTGTTGTGACGTGTTTAGAGTGAAAGCCGCAGCAGCGACGTAGTTAACCCAGTCGTCGTGTGTGGTGCACATGTAGGAAGAAATGGCTAATTACAAGGGGCGGTTGGTGCGGCGTATTGCAGTCAATGTGACCACGTAGAATATATAGCTTTTTCACGGAGACATTTACATCACATGCTTAATGGAAAACTGTTCTTCTGGGGACTGCGGAACGGGTCTGTTTTCATTTTTTTTGCAGTCTTACAGATGAAAATGTTTAGGACTCATGTGTCGCTGCACCCAACGTTCCGATAGGTGGACAAGTGCCTTAATCCAAGACAAGTCGACTTGTCTGAACGCAGGCTCCACTGGCACCCCTTCCTTAACTCTTTCATGCACAGAACTCCATTTTTGGCGGGAAACAGAGTTTTATTGAAAAAATGGTGAACTCTTTTTCAGAAAATGATTTTCCCGCAAGAAAAAAAAAATTGGCTATTTTAGTTCAAAAGATATGAGCTGGTCACCTGAGGGGACCACCATGCAGTAAGGGTCTACTGGTCACTTTCAGTGAAAGGTCGCAAAGCAGTCTTTCTTTCCCCGTAGGAGCAAAGGGAAATTGTATGTAGCGCACATCCATCTCATTCTTGAGGGCGCTTGTATATATCTTGCAAGACACCTCCGTTAGAACGATAGAAAATAATATATTAGTACCACCCTTCTAAGGCCCTTCATGCATAGTGGTCACCCCAGGTGATCACCAACTTCAAGCGACACGGTGCTCAGTATACTGACTGAGCACAGCTTTTCATTTCTAGATTCCTTGGTATTAGCAACTCGGACGACATGATGTCCTACGTTATCAACATAATAAGAACAGTACATAAGTAGTACACTTGCTATGGGCGCTTCATTGCAACATTCCATTTTGGCGACTGCCTGTCAGCGGCCGCTGAGCGCGAGCTGCGAGCCCGCCATCGTTCATCGTTCTCTTCTTCCACCGTGAGCGCGCCCGCAGCCGCCGTTCCCATAATATGTATTACCGGCCTTCTAAGACCCTTCATGCATGGTGGTCACCCCAGGTGACCACCAACTTCAGCGACATGGCGCTCTGTACTGACTGAGCACAACTCATCATTTATATATTTCTTAGTGTTAGCTACTCATAAAACATGCAGTCCTGCACTATCAATACAATAAAGACAAGGCATACTTTTATATCTATAAAAATATCTCAGGTCCACCGTCTAGCGCGCCTTGAGGACGACGGCGGCCGGAAGAAAACAAACGTAACATGTCCAATTGAAGCCCAAACGAAGTACCGTCATATCTGTAAGATTGTCAAATGCTTTAAAAACTGTGCCATTTAAAATCCGACACTCGTGGCTCACGTGTTTCAAGAGGAAAAAATCAAGAAAAGGTGGTTACCTGGGGTGACCACCGTGCTGGAAAGAGTTAAAGCTCTTGCATCTTTTCAAGCCAGTATCTTGCCCTGACATCATGCCTTGTTTGAATTTCTTGTCTTGGCAACTATACCATGACCAGTACTGCTATATGGAAGGCGGCGAATTGTACAAAGGTGGCTAAGTTCGACCATCGCAGTGTTGCAAAGGCTTTCAAGCTGTCCTAATGGTCCTAATCATCGCAATAGAGCATAAGTTCACTTATGCTCTATTTAACAGCAGGGCCAGTGCAACCATGGCACTATGAGGTAGAAATAGCGTGTTACTTTAATCACTATCCTCGTGCTCACAGCACAACCTCTCTCCACCCACTTTATCTTTCCCAATCCTGCAAGAAATGCGTGGGTATATTAGAGGGATGACAGACATAATTTACGTGTATTGTGCCTGTGACGTTTAAACTTACAATATCAACCTTTCTGATTTCAGAGAATATTACACTACTATTGCAAACGTGTAAATGTTTTCACTCACTTCAAATCAGGCATACTCATTCGGCGCTTTGGAAACAATTATAAAAAATATTATTGTTGGCACCGTCATAGAAATCCGTGTAACACGAAAGCGTACCATGCCTTCACATGTGTATAGCTGATCGTTTATTGTGCACGGATGTATGACGCCTGCACAATGTATATTGTATTTTGACTGGTATAACACCCTTTGGCAGACAAAAACGGGGGGAATGTTTATTCTCTGTTTTTTTCTGCGTCTTTTTTCGTGCCTGTTGGTGTCTATATCTCTCTGCCGCTGTCCATTTAGTTCTCTGTTATGCCATCTTTTTTTTTCTATCTCTTTTTGTCCCTGTTTCTTTCTCAGCCTTTCAAACATTTTACAATTTCTTTTTTTTTCCCTTTCATTCTCTGCATGACTCTCTTTATTATCTCTTTGGCTCGTTCACTCGCCTATCAGAGTCTGGCCACCTGTCATACTCTACCACCGTGTATGCGTCGCAGCATAAGTAAAACGTGGAATATTGTAAAATCTGTTACGTCGTATAGCGCTGGGGAATGAAGACTATGTGCGTTAAAGTCTGTGCACATCCACCGATCTCTTGCAGTGCATTTTCAGGTTAATCTCACCTTGTTAGGAAACATATTGCTTCCTTCACCTGCCCCTCGCCCCCCCCCCCCCCCCCCCCAAAAAAAAAATGCTTGAACATTTTTACATGTTCACGAAATGAACATGTAATTCTTAATATTGTAACGTACAAGAGTAACACAGGCGAACACGATCCAACCCAATTCCATCCTTTTCGTTCTCTTTCACTACACTCCCCCCTTCACGCGCCAGTCACTTCGTTGGTATGATCCACTACATTCGCCACCCCCTCTCCCCTAGAGTCGGAGCCTGAAGACGAAGAGGCGGGAATACGGAAATCACGCGGCACATAAAGTTTCAACTGTCTTGCATGCGCGGGAAAAACACGGTTTCGGCTTTTGGTGCCCAGTTCTGGAATAACTTCCAAGCGGAACGTAACAGGACCTAGGGCTTTCACCACCCGAAATGGACCCGCAAACCGGGGAAGAAACTTCTGGCAACGCTGTGGAGCACGCTGGGTGCGTCTAACCAGCACTAGGTCTCCCGGTTTTGAAAGGGGTGTAATTCTCATCGGAAGGCGAGCGGAATTTCGCCTGGTGATGCGCTATGGCCAGGTGCGCTCTAAAGCGCGCCTTCCGAAGGAGCTCCGCCGTAGTGGTGTCGTCCGGACGGTGGTGCGCCGTTGTGCTCAAACCAAAGAAAATCTCTTGCGGAAGCCTTGGCGTCCTTCCATAGATAAGCTTGAACGGTGTCTCCTGTGTTATTTCCTGCTGTGACGTATTGAGGGCGAAGACAGCTGCGGCAACGTATTCGTCCCAGTTGTCATGACTAGGGCTCACGTAGGACGACAGTATGTCCTTTAGGGTACGGTTTGTACGTTCCACCAGACCGTTTGTTTGTGGGTGCTGAGGGGTGGCCGCTGCATGTCGAATTCCATGGTTATTCAATAGGTTTCTGAATGCGCGCGACGTGAAAGCCGTGCCGCGGTCGGTGATGAGCAAGCGTGGTGTGCCGTGTCAAAAAACGACGCACTCGTTTACGAACGTGAGGACGTGCTGCGTCGAAGAGTTAGGGACGGCCCTGACTTCGGTCCACTTCGTGAGATAGTCCGTGGCAACGATGAGGAACCTGTTGCCGCGCGACGTACGTGGAAACGGGCCCATGTGGTCAAGTCCCACTATCTCAAAAGGCGTTTCCGGAGGAGGGATAGGTTGCATGGGGACCGGTGGCGGATTTGTGACGGCCTTCCGTGCCTGACAGACCGTGCACGAGAAAACGTAGCGGGATACGTCAGTGTGCATGCGCCGCCACCAAAACCTCTCTTTGATGCGTGCCAGCGTCTTGTGAAGCCCGAGGTGACCGGCAGTCGGGGTGTCATGGCACATGAACAGCATCGATTGTCGCATGGTTGCAGGCACGACAGGCACGCACGACCCATCCCGATGATTTCGGTGACAAAGGATTCCATCTCGGACGACATAAGACGCAGCAAGACTTTCACGACGACGCTTGGGAGTGCGTACTTCCCCAGATAACCACTGGATTATATCGACGATTTCAGCGTCTTGTAGCTGTGTGGCGTGTAAATCAAGCACTGCGGTGACTGGCGAGGTGTCGTTGAGAGCTGTCGGATGGCGAGAAAGGTAGTCAGCGTCCTGATGGCGAGCGCCGCTCCGATGGACGACGGAAAAGGTATAATCTTGCAGCTTTAAAGCCCACCTGGCGAACTTACCGTTGAGGTCTTTTTTTGTTTGAAGCCAGCGAAGGGCGACGTTGTCGGTAACAGTGTTGCGGAGTTGCCACTCCGGAATTGGAATGACTCCGGAATCATTCCACATTTTCGCGACCCCGGAATGGAATGGGGATAACGCTTGGAGGAATGGAATGGGAATGGAATTAAGCGCCTTTTGCACGGAATGGAATGGGAATGGAATGGGGATAACGCTTGGAGGAATGGAATGGGAATGGAATTAAGCGCCTTTTGCACGGAATGGAATGGGAATGGAATTACGTCGTTTTCCGAAAATAGAGCACGTTTTCGTCTTCGCTGTTTTTCAAACTTCAAACATTAGTAAGTCAGAGCCTCTAATTTAACAATAAAGCAGTATTTTTAAAATGGCTTGGCTGATTACAATCGCTGTACATTTTAAGCGACCCGCCTACTACAATCCTGTCCTTATATAGACTGTGTTTCTCTGAAGTTTATCTCTATTCTTATCGTAACCGCGGCTCTCTGCCGTTGGTATCCGTGGTGCGGAACTTCGGCTGCGGCAGACACCCCCCCACCCCCCTTACGCCTTGTGATTTTTTTTCCCTCGGCCGCGCCCCAGCCGCCTGCTGTTTTCCCATCCGTCACTTCTTTGTTTTTGCTTCTGTCGCCGTCGGGGACTCGGACGCATATTCGATAAAGCGCTTCTCTATGTTGTGATGCGTACTGACGCTGGCGCGATGCTTGTGTTCACTGCAAGCTTTGGTATACCAGTTTGGTATATCTCGTGGTATGTCTCGTGGTATGCTTTGGTATACCAGTTTGGTATGTCGCATCAACACGCCCAAGCAACCACTTTCACTGCTTAGTCTTCTTGAACATTACTTTTGTCACCATAAAAATACGCTATGTCGTCATTTTAGCATTAACACATTTAAGCTTAAACAATATTAAAACATCACCATTCGTTCAAACATGCCAACCATGCAAATACTATAGGTAGCAGGAGAGCTGCCCCTATGGGAATCAGTAGGGTGGTTATACTGCATGAGATATGTCACCAAGCTAATATACCTCGACCTTGGTAACATGTTTTGCGTACTTTTGCAGTTCTTAATGCATCTGATGACATCAGCTTTATGGGGCGTTAATTCTTAACTCGATAAAACTATCAAGATGCCTTTCCTACATTGAGGAATTAGAGGAATGGAATTGAACTGCCCGGCCATTCCCGGAGTGGGAATGGACTAAGTTTTTTCATTCCGAGGAATTGAAAGGAATGGAATCATGGCAAATTATAATTCCCTGGAATGGAATTGGAATGGAATGGAAGCGACCATTCCGCAACACTGGTCGGTAACGACCGTGAAGGTTTTACCATAAACGTACGGGCGAAATTTTTCGACTGCCCAAACTACCGCCAAGCACTCAAGTTCGGAGGCGTGGTATCGGCTCTCTGGTTCACTGAGCCGGCGGCTAGCATAAGCGACCGGCCTCTCCTGCCCGTCCTCGTTAAGTTGCAAGAGAACAGCTCCGAGGCGAAGACCGCTGGCGTCCGTGTGTAGAATAGTTGGCGCATTCTCGTCATAGTGCGCGAGTGTCGGTGGTGCCTGAAGGGCAGTCTGGAGGTCGCGGAAGGCAGCTTCTTGATCGGGACCCCATTTCCAGCGAACTTCTTTCTTCAACAACTCGTTGAGAGGTGCCGCGCGGGAAGCGAAGTCAGGGACAAAGCGCCGGAAATATGAAGCAAAGCCTAGGAAACTTTTAAGTTGCTTAGCCGTGGTGGGAGGCGGTATACAGGCGATGGCTTGGACCTTTGTGGGATCAGGGCTGATGCCTTTGGCGCTGACTACGTGTCCCAAGTAAGTAACTTCCGAGAAGCCGAAGAAGCACTTTGAAGGCTTAAAGGGACTGTCTACCGTCGTTCATCACTTTTATGTTTTGTATCGCAATAAAAAGCGTACAGTCTGAAGTGCCGAACCTTGCAGCGGTTTCTCTGGAAAGTGAGTAGAAATTTTTAAGACAGAATTTTGCGATCTGCATTCGGTCCTCTTCCATTGGTGGGATGAATGCCCACAACACTGGTTGGTGGAGGCGATGACGACTGTAGTGCCGGTGAAAGTCGCAAACTGAAACCACGCGCTCTTTTTGCAGACTTCATCAATTTTTGTTTAATAATAAAACAAATACCGTAGTGGTCGTTTAAGCACGCATATTGTCAGATAAAGTATTATTACCACGGTTTCTCCAGCTTTGTTCAGTCTGCCTGACAAACCACCGTGGTCGAGCGGAAAAGTTGGTCTGTTCCAGCAACACTGGTACGCCGGGGTTGGGAAACGAACTGTAGTGGTTCCACTCATGCCAACCGCGCTACTAAAATGGACATGAGGAGTGCTTCACAAAACAACAGAAGGTTCCTGCTGTCTTTCAGTTATGTTTAGGTGTTCTGTGTTGTATATGCGATATGAGAGCCAGCATGGACGCCCTGGTGAAGCGGAACGTGATGGCAAAATCTTCTTCAATGTAGCACCTTGGTGAATGGTGTGCACTTTACTGATGAGGACTCGTGCCACGTTACTAGATTACGTTGGACTCACGGGCATGGTTCGAAAATTCCCTGAAGTCAGTCACGCTGCTATTCGCCGAAGACAATTTTTTTTCCTTATGAGAGGTGCCGGACGCAGTGCTCGCGTTTCGCCGCCGTAGGCAGGCAGGTATACAGGCAGGCGAACGCGCCGCCGGCAGCGCCACCGAGCGCCTCTCTGAACGTGTGAGGAAAAAAGCAATAATTACTCGTTCGCGCAACCTAAAGCTGCCTCAAGTGCGTAAAATACAATTTCAAGTTACACATGTTTGTTTTTAAGCAAAATGAGTCTATCTGCGAGGATTTCTTGTCCGACCAATAGATTGAACCACATCACTGTTTGGTGACGCTAGCGGTCATTCTTTGTCGACTTTCGACGTCAAATTAAAATTATAATTCTTTTTTTGTGGAACAAAAGCATGCTCATTGCCGCGCGGTAGACAGTCCCTTTAATGCAAAGGTGAGCGTCTTGTAGAGCACGCAAGACCATTTCCAAGCGCCTGAGGTGTTCGGGAAACGTAGGAGCATAAACGATGATGTCGTCTAAGTAAACCAAAGCCATCGACCACTTGAGATGCCCAAGAACCCGGTCCATTAATCGCTGAAATGTAGCAGGAGCGTTGGAGAGGCCAAATGGTAGGCGGTTAAACTGGTATAGTCCGTCCGGAGTTGTAAAGGCGGTCTTCTCAGCGTCATTTGGGTCCAGTTCCACCTGCCAATATCCAGAAAGAAGATCCAGGGTAGTGAAAAAACTGGCACCATGCAGGCGGTCACGGGCATCATCCAGACGAGCCAGCGGATACACGTCCGCTTTGGTGACACTGTTTAGTCGTCGTTAATCCACACAGAAACGAATCGTGCCGTCTTTCTTCCTGACGAGTACTACGGGGGACGACCAGGGACTGGACGAGCGCGATATGATACCGCGTTTAAGCATGTCATCCACTTGATTAGCGATTTCTGCGCGTTCAGAGGCAGAGACTCGCCGCGGGTGATGTCGAATAGGAATTTCAGAGCCGGTATCGATTCTGTGCTGCACCAAAGGAGTGTAGCCGAGCTCACTGGGTGACATGGCTACGCAGTTACGGAATTTTCGTAGAAGTGCTTGAATCTCAGATTTCTGTGACGGAGTTAAGTTGGGGCCGAAGTTGAATTCATTCCAGTCTAAGGGCGAAGTAGTTGGTGGGGAAGGTGTTCCGGGCTGCACTACTGCCACGACAGATGGTGCTTGAAGGTAGGTACAGGTACCGAGGACGGTGTCTGACGGCACGCACAGGTCACTGTCGGACAGATTGAAGACAAGCACTGCAAAGGTCTTGCCGGAACACTGATGAAGGGCCCGCGGCATTCCGAATTCACCTCCAGGGTGGGAACAAACGGCGCTTTCTACAAGAATGTCCGTGTCGGCAAAGGACTTCGCGTGGCTGTAAACGGGCACGCACGCAGCAGACGACAAGGGTATGGTAACTGAGGTTACCGTAATCACAGGATGCAAAAGCGGTGATGATTTCCCAACTTCAGGTTGTTCCCTTCTGTTTGTACCCACGGCCATACACGTTCTCGTGTTTAGAATGCCGAATTGCGAAGAAAATTTAGTAACCAGACTTTTCATCATGCGGTAGTTGTCAGCGAGCACGGAACGCACTTTGTGAGCAGTTTTGTATATGACTTGATGCAACGGGAAATACGACTGCCCAGGACAAGCTTTATTGGAGGCTTCAAGATTTGCTGGAGATGGTATCGACGTGGTAGATATCAGTTCAATGGTGCAATCAGTGCCGCTAAACTTCAAAGTAACGCCAAACACTGCACACCAATCACAGCCTAAGATCACTGGCACACACAGGTTTGGTACGACAAGGAACCGGTGTCTCGCTGTCTTCCCAAGCGCACACACATTCAGGCAGACTTCGCCGAGGCTAGGTAGAGCAGCTCCGTCAGCCAGGACGAGATGGGGTCAATCGAGCTGTGCAGGGTTCACCGAAAATCTTCCGGACAAGAAACTCAACGTGAGAAAACTGAAGGCAGCCCCTGTGTCCACAAGTGCTTCAACATGCTGCGGCGGTTCTCCAAGCTTCACCGGCAGAGTTGGCATCTCGGTGAAGGGGCCAAGTGAAAGGAGAGGGGCTTCAGCTATCATGCGGGGTCCTGCCCTCGGCGGCCCGCATTGTGGTTTCCCGAGGGAAACTTCGCACGAGCAGCCGAGTTTGTCAGCGACTCGGACATTCCAGGGCAGTTACGAGCAAAATGCCCAACGTCGTTGCAGTGGTAGCACCGAAGCATCGCTGAAGGCTCGTGAAGCCGAGCAGGAGAATTTCGGGCCCCGGAGGGCACGTCCGTGTAGGTTGGGCTCCGGTACGGATCTTCAGCTGCTTGCGAGCGTTCTTGTACCTCTGCCTCAAGAGCGATGGCTAGAGCTGATGGTACGTCGGTCGGACGAGTGAGGCGGACGAAACGCTGGACATTTCTGTTATTGATGGCGTCAACAAAGGCATTATCAGCAATGAGGTCCATGGTTGCGGTCGGGCAACCTGACAAGGCCTTCCGGGACAAGCTATCGACGTGAGCAGCGAGTTCTTGAAGGTCTCGCCGACCCTGCCGGACGTGTTTCAGTTGTGTGAAGTAGAGCTGAAGAAGATGACGGTCACCAAATCGGGTTTCGAGCGCCGATACCAGAGCTCCATAATTCGAGCGGATGACTTGCGGGATGTACTCCAGGTATTCAGCCGCAGCGGCACGGAGTTGCACAACGAGCACCTGAGCTTTGTCTTGAACTGTCCAGCCATTTAGGGCAGCAACGGACTCGAACTGCACCAGAAATGCGGCCCACGATGTGGTACCATCAAAGGTAGGTGGTGGAAGTTGTGCGCGAAAAAACCGAGACTGAGCTGACATGGGGACATTTTGTTCGACCGAGGTAGACACGCGTTGCTGACGGCCAGACTGCGCCTCGATGACAGAGATCCGTGCAGCCAGGTCTGCGACGACGTCATCTGCCGTGGAGGTACGTTGGGCAAGCGTGGTCTCAAGAGATAGCAGGCGAGCAGCAAAGCGAGTCTCGAAATCTTGAATGAGGGCTCTTCTGTCGGCCTCACCTTGTGAAGCAAGAGCTTGTAGGCAATCTGGCATAGGTAGACTGGCCGCAGTGCTTGATTGTTGAGGTTGAGTTGGTGCGCCCTGGCCATCAAACTCCGACGGAAGAGGCTGACGGGGCGCTGGTTGCGGGATGTTTGATGAGACTGGGGCCCCCCGCGGCCTCTGCCAAGCTTCCCTCCGTAGTCGGGACAGCAGGTCCCAGGGCCGTCGACGACCTGTCGTCCTCCATAGGGTTCATCGCTGAACCGCCGACTGTTTCTGTCGCCGCAGAAGCCTTGCTCCGTGTAAACATGGGTTACCGTTGTCACCGCTGCCACCAAATGTAACGTACAAGAGTAACTCAGGCGAACACGATTCAACCCAATTCCATCCTTTTCGTTCTCTGTCACTAGACTCCCCCTTCACGCGCCAGTCACTTCGTTGGTATGATCCACTACAATATCTTTGTGCGAAAGTAGTGCAATAACTGCATACGGCTATGAAGTGAATGACGATGTAGCTTATAGGAAATAGTCACTTAATAGAAGTACCGAAACCGAAATATCTGGGAATAAGGGCATAATCTTGTAAAAAATAATCAAAGTGAACAAATAGCCAAGTTCAAATGTGTCAATGTTGATAACTGCAAACAACGTGCCATCTCGTTCTCACGTGCTACTTCAACCACATGAAACTTGCATAGATAATTTGAGTTCCTCGGAGATGATAGGAGGACAGGTGCATTTGCTCTCGTAAGGCAGTAGTTAGTTCACGTTTTTTAGTGTTAGAAGTGAACTGCAAAATCGCTATATACAGCGATCGATTCTGTATGAAGTTCTTTGTTTTCTTCTTTACCACCAGGTGGACACATTAGCTGCCCTGCATGTTCCAACAACTCTGGCGCCCACGGTAACACGACCTACGAAAGAGCATATACCGCTGGCTAGGAATACCTCAATGACTACGCCACCCGAACCGAGACATGTTGTTCCGTCAACTCACCTAGAGTTCGATGAATGTGTCGGGCTGCTTTGCCGCTATGTGGCCAATACGCTTCGGTCTAAGCTCAACTTCAACGTTGACCCGTGCGACGACTTCTACCAGTACGTCTGCGGGAAATACAGAGGGTGGAGCACCTTCACAGACGTACGTCAGAATAGCGGTATAGTCAATTCCGGGCTAGCACTGCTTTATCTACCCTCCATTAAGAGAGAGTGGCCTAAAAAGTGCAAGGAAAAAGAAAAACGCAGAGAATGAATGAACATCTCCAGCATTCTGGGACATCGACTACTGCGGTAAAGTCTACCCTGGCGCAAAGGGCGCAGCGTAACTCTGTGCGGAGCGTCTTTTTTCTTTTTAATCTACGAAGCAATGACTCATCATTCGCAAATTGCAGTAAGGTACTTAATCGCGACAGCGCTCTCAGGCTGTGCACCACGACTGGGGTTAATACGCCGGCTGAATTCTTCTCCTGGGTCACTTTAGTGCATCCATTTGAAATACATGGGGTGATTTTAGGAAGGTCAATTGTAGCGCAATTATCAATTATTCGCTAGTTGCACTATAGCAGAATGTCCACTAGGACTGCCTCTCGAGGTGTTTCTAAATTGTTGTGATTACGATTGAGCAATGTTTTTTCCCGCAGAGTTCTAGTGAACTAATGCTGCGACAAAGCCATCCTCCTCGATTAAGAAGTAATGACTGTCGCCAAATTGGCGAGAAAGCGCATGCTATTCACATTAGAACTCAGCGAAAGTATCCAGATACGTTCCGGAATATTCCCCTCTTGTATAGCGTATAAATTAAATAATAAAAATGACAAACAATTTACCAATTTGAAACTTGTGGGCGAAAGCTGTCAGTGCTGGAGTCCATGTGTAGAATAGGTGATGTTTCAGTCTATACAATTATGACATGACGGAAGATGACAGCGGCATATAAGTTATTTGTAGTGTTCGTTATCTTTCGTTAGTAATCAAGATTATTCATTATCATGAACTCATTACGGGAAAGTTAGCGCCCATTGCCTTAAAAAGAAAATTATCTGAGATGACAGTACAGCTCGTAATAACATTACCGTTCATTATTACTTAGCTATCATTAACATCGCAAAATTATCTTATGTCAACTGAGGGACGACGTCTTCTTTCAATGATTTCCATTTTACTCTGTACTGCGCGAATTGATTTGATATTACGCCTGCAAACTTCTTAGTTTCGCCCGCCCACCTCACCCTTGAAAAGCGGCGTTTACTATCCTTCGATGTTCGTTTGTTCTGACTAATGTATTATTTGGCTTGGGTAGAATACAATGCAATTAATTTTGAAGATAGCATTATAACGTATCAAACGAAAGTGTAGAGCAAGAGGATGAATGCTGTCAAAATCTTAAAGTGATAAACATGAATGAAAGTCTCAGTTTATTTCGGACAAGTTATTAAAATATTTACGACTCATCATTATTGAGTTAATAGGAGTTCTTCAGAAAAAGTGATGCCCAATCGCACTCTCATGTGAGGGGCTCATGTAATCAATGGCAAGATTTAGTGCAAGCATCTTTGGTTTACAGGTGAAAAAGGTGAAAAGCCTAAGCATTTTGTACAGATGGTTAAGAAGGCCTGAAAACGAACCCATCAGCTCTGCTTTGGCCAAGCCTTACACGACTTAGTGCAACCTGCGCTAATTTCTTCCTTTCGCAATGCGCAATGCTGTCTCCTAACGTCAGCGTTCCCTTCTGCTTATACTTACAAATGAAGTTATTATCGGATATATTATCGGCCTTAAAGATTTCCGGCATGAAAAATAATCACAAGGAGAAGTGACGGTGTCGTGCTCCGAATTATCGCCCCTAGCAAAACGGCCACGAGCGTGTCATGAGCGTGACATGCAAGTCATGTTGCACATGACATGTCATGATTTCCATATTACCACTTGTCATTTATGCTCGTCATACAATCACGTCGCTCAAAAGGATACATTGTACATTCCAAAGTGTGTTCGGCGAAAGCTTGCGGCCATACGACTGACTATGCCATGTCTTTTTTTTTCTACACTCTCAGTGGGATGGCACACAAACGGAGTGTGTGCGTGTTTTCTTTTTTTAATTTTTTTATCTCGAATCGCAGCGAGACGCGAGACTAATCTGCCTCCGTTTTGCATGCGTTCGTATTCTCCCGCTTTGCGCATCGTGGAGACGGGAGAATATTTTTATGCTCGTCATACAGTCACATCCCGCAATACTAATTTTGGTGTATATCAAGCTAGCGAAACGGCCGTGAGCGCGCCATGAGCGCGGCATCCAAGTCAAGTCATGCTGCACATGACATGTCATGATTTCCATATTACCACTTGACATACAGTCACGTCATCACTAACAAATTTGGTATATATCAAGCTAGCGAAACGGCCGTCAGTGCGCCATGAGCGTGGCATATAAATCATGTTGTACATGACATGCAGATCATGATTTTCATATTACCACCTGTCATTTATGTTGGTCATGCAGAAATGTCTCATCGTACCAGTTTTTGGATATCTCAAGTTAAGAAAACGGCCTCAGGAGCACTATGGCCATGGCGTGTAAATCATACTTTTCATGACAAGTTAGTCACGATTTTCATGATATGACCAGTCATTCATGTTCGTCATACAGTCATGATATGCCATACCAATTTTGGTATAAATCCCATTAACGATACGGCCAGGGGAGCATGAAGTCGTAGGCGGCTAGATAGATAAATAGATACGCTCAAAGTCGCCGAAGTTCGCTAAGAAATACTTCGCATTTAATAGATCAACGCTCTAATAAGCCGTGTGACCTCACGCGACCTATTATACGCGCTATCATCTCGGTGCCTCGTCCATGATGGTATCTCTCATACGCGGTTGTGTGAACTGTAGCTCATTAAACAATTTTGTTTGGGCATTTTCTGACGTGCCTAAGTTATTCGATGAAAGGACAGCTCAAAACCATTTCCTGTATTCCTCACTCCATTATTTTAAGGGCGACACGCATGCGTTTCTCTCAACAAAAATCGTTATGAAGAGTGGGGAGAGGATTTTGACCGTCCTAAGAAGTAAAATGTTCGCATCAGACTAACCATCGTGGGTATATTTCAGCCGTGATGAAACTGTATTTTTATCAGCGCTTTTGCGAGTGCAAACGGCATGCTTGTGATTTCGATGCAACTGCGAGTGGACTAAGCCGCCCTTTTGAAAGATATATTACGCTCGCTTGAGAAGCAGTGTTTACGATTCCACTGAGAAGAGAAATTATGAACCGGTGGCATCATGTCTTGTCGTTTTGTCTTCCTTACAGGTTGAAATTTCCGCAGTGTACGGGCAATTTGTAGACCTTACCTCTGTGCAAGCACCATCATCCAATCAAAATGCGATTCAGAAAGCCGCTGCAATGTACCGAGCCTGCATGTCTTTCGCCTCGTCATACGTACCAGAGGTAAATTTCAGCTAATCCTTAAAGAGAGCACCATTTGAGAAGTCCACATTGCAGAAAGCGGTAGATACTACTGATTTCTCAATTCTGTGCTGTTTTCAATACCATTTCATCGAAGCGGACATGTGAAATGAAAACTATGCTGAATCTCGCACATGTCGTAGCTTATACAAAACAGTGCGTGCTTGTAATTTTTAACACCAGAAAATCGTGCAAGGGGAACAAGCACTGAGGCGATTGCTTAACTAGGCCGACCCAGTCTTTTACACTAGCCTTGTAAGGCGGCATCTAATGGCTCTTGCTCTTCTCGTGAACCAAAAAAAAAAAGTCACTGTTCCGCCTCAAGGGCAGAGCAATGAATGAGATAACAAAAAAAAAAAATCCACGCATCTCCACAAAGTGAATCATAATGAGTGGGCGAAGGTCTGAGTATCGTATCGGTGAGTAACCCTTCGTTACCCTTCGTTACCCGAGCGTTGCCCCATATAATGTACATTGAGTGACATAAAGTTACATAAAGTGACATAAAGAGTCCACGCAAAGGTAGGTTCTAAGGTCCGTAATGTCTACGTTTAAGACGCCGGCTAGTATAAAGGGTTTTTGTGCTTGTAGGGGTTTCGTACTGTTCCGCCACAATTATGATTGATGTTAGTCTATTGTTAAACCTTTTTTGTCATATGCTTTGATTGCTTGGGTGCTTCAAGTTTCGGTGCTTTTACGACGTTGTTGCCTTTTATTTTGTTCTTGTTAATCTTTTGTTAACCACGCATCTCCCCGCGACAGCGGACACCTCGGATACGGACACGGACGGACAAGCATCGCCCCTAAGGTGCTTCACGCCTAATATTGGAATATCGCATAAAGAACAGCAAGCAGCTCAAAGCTTGCAGCGCACTGCTCAAGCACAAGTACGCACGAAAAACACACACAGGATGAGCGCGAATGGACAACTAATACTACAACTAATTAACATAATAGGGACGGGGGGGCTCTGCGAGGAGCCTTCAGCCCCCCCCCCCCCCCTGAAGGGGAACCCTGCGCACGCCTATGGTAGTTTACAAACTGCATCGAAAGACCTAATCATTCGCAACCCAGTATGACAGTAGTATTAGTCTGACAATCAAGATTAACCTACTCTAGCTGTCAGTCAGTTCCGGCTCGTACCGCAGACAGCCGCACGTCACCGGCACCCGTTAGCCGCTGCAACGCCCAATCTCGGCGTTTTTGGCATCTGATTTGTGAAGTCGAAGGTGCAGATATGACCTCGCTTCAGTCAGGTATGATAGAAACTACATTTAACGGTTATTAGACTCTTCGTAATTGGATATCCACGATTTTCACAGCGACCGTGACTCGCGAAGTACGGGCCTAAGCCTAATCGTTGTTTTGGATAGAGTGAACTACTGCGGCTGTAGTACGCTGTACGTAAACAAGGAGCACAGAAAATATTTCCAAACGGATGACCAAAACTACACTGTTCAGTGAGCAGTTCAGATGCACGATGTTTTCTTTAGCGAGACAGTGCGATTGCCGCAACGCACCTGCGATTACGCTAATAAGTTTTTCGGCAAAACGTGCCAGATACACGTTCTGATCCAAGGCAGCCCATAACAAGCAAACTAATAATCTCCTGTTAGGCTGGCGCGAGCGCCAAGAGACTAAAATCTACGATTCTAGGCGAGAAAATAAAACATTGAAAGCGGAGTTAGTTATAACCATGAAGAAAGAAATGTTTGCAAGCTCGTCTATCGAGTGTGGCGTAGCGGGTAGCGTGTCAGACTCAGGATGGTTAGTGTGTCGAGGTTGTGGGTTCGACTCCCGCGCGCGTTTTATTTATTTATTTTTTTTTTGTCGCAGTGCTCATGTTTCAGCCTTAATTGTTATGTGGGCATGACCAAAAATTTTTTAAACAATTTAAAAGCCCGATTGCGGCCCATAACGGGTGTTTCAGTGTGCAGCGCGCCAGCGTCCCAGTATCCAGCGCCACACTGGTCCAGTAATAAGGTATGGCGCTGGGACAGGGCCACTGGACTTTCCAATAGGGTATTTACCCAGAAATATTTTGAGCGGCAAAAATTTTTTCGCACTTGAACACAATTTAAAATTCACGAAACGGAGGGAAACCAGGTACGAAAAGAAAGTTCTCTGCAAATCGACCCATTCGCGCATCCTTTCAATATTTGTTTTTTTTTTCGTCTTTCTAGCATCGTGCTCTTATTCCAGGACATGTGCTTAAATGGGCCCTGCAACACTTTTACATGTAGCCATGATATGAATTCGCTAAAGGAGCTTATTCCCGGACGAATTCACCACGGCAAAAATGTTTAGAATCCGTCCAGTACGAGAGGAGTTAACACAGATTTCTCGCACGCTGCTATTGCATTCCCTCTTTCGTCCCGTCGAAAGCGCTGGAAGCTAACCAGGCGAGGATGGCACGAGGAAAAAAAATACGTCACGCGCGCCTCGTGACCTTGAGCACTTTTTCTCTGCTATTTTTTTTCCCTTCGAATAGGCGACGTTTCAGGGCGATCGCACGCGCACGCGTGGACAAGTCGCGGCCTCACGCGGCGGCCCCAGTACCTACCGAGCGTGCCATGCTCAAATCAGCCGATGGCTGATACAATGGCCTGTGACGAGTTGATTTTTGAGCTCGTAGCATCATTTTTCGAGAGAAGAGAAAGCAATTTGTAGCTGAATGAGAATTTATTGTGGATTCTAGGCCGCGTGCTGCGCTATAATATTTAACTCACGTGTTCTCGGGGACATCAACTACCAATCGGCAGTGTTTTCTCACCATGCTCAAAAAGTGTTGCACGGCCCTTTTAATATATTTCAATCCTTAGCGCGTAGGTAAAATTAAGTAAATTGCAGCATATTAGGAATTTTCCTATAAAATAAGATTATTGATAAAATGCATAATTACGTTAATCAAACTCTCCATAAAACCTAATTTATCTATTTTTTTCTTTTGGCTGTGTGTGGCGTAAGGTTCAAAAACAAAATCCTCAACTTGCGAAAAACGCTACTTCGGCTTATGTTGAGGCGTCTGTAGCACCCTAAGCTGGTCCAAGAAAAAATCTGCTTAAAAGCGCGTACGATTGCGGATCATAGCAACTTTGTTCACAAAAAGCTTAATCGAAGTAACTTTTGTTTTAGTGGAGCAAACAATTTTTAAAGGTTAGTACTACCATTGCATTATTTTGCTATAGCGGCAATACAAAGCAAAACAATGTTTTGCACAAAAATCACAGTTTCGCCGCAAGGGCGAAGCAATGAATGCGATAGCAACAAATTGGCATTTCACGTGAAGAACGGCAAGCAGAATGAAACTTGGAGCGCACTGCTCAAGCGCATAGGACGCAGGAAACATACGCACAGGTATACAGAGGACGAGCGCGAACTAACAAGTGTCACAGTTGTTACTTCACTGTGTTTTGAACAGCACGCTTCTTTCGGAAACGGGGCCTCTGCAGCGAGCAAAGCGACCTTTGTGCGCTCTGTAACCTAAAGGCAGTCTTTCCGACGAAAGCACACGTCGTAAAACTGCCCCCCATCCCCCCCACGCCAAGATAAGCGTGCGCGCGTGCCCGGGCAAAGGCGACTACGCCCTACAGGCCAAAGTGCAAGGGGAGCCAAAGCATCGCAACGAGTGGGGCGCCGAGCGCGCACTTTGCGCCACATCACTTTCTTCGTGGCTTTTGTGTGTGTATATATATATATATATATATATATATATATATATATATATATATATATATATATATACGGATCATGACGGCGAAAAGCAGCCGAGAGAGTCCATATAATTGCTATCGCAGTAAAAGGATTGGTAGTGTATTCGAAGTCCATGGTTTTAAGTTCTTTTTGTTAGTATTTTGTATAGTACGAGGCTGCATGGTCAAAAGTTCGCAGGCCACTATACCATGCATTCCTATGGGAGCGTGCCCTAGGAACTTTTGACCACCCTGTACATATCAAGGTGTTAATAAACAGAGTTGAAAATAGAACAATGCGATTGGCTTAGTTGCCACTATGCCCACAACAACGAATTGCGGTACCTAATGGTTTGGCGCACACAGGAGACGTGGCTGGCAACTACTCCAGAGAATTCGGATATCGTGATCTCATAACAGCTGTAAAACAGTGCATGTTACAAGAGAGACCAATACTACTTTAACCAAAATCTGCTGCCTGCTACCACGCAAATTAAGCTGTGAAAAAATAGTTTGGCATATTCCGTCCGCAGAGTCGTGGACCACGTACAGAATGCGTGAATGCGTGGTGCGTGGTGACATCCTGCGCCGTTCCTTGCGGAATACATAGATGACCTTCATGTGCATCACCTATCAATGGCCACGCTCACGCCTCCTTTCTCCGATGACATGAACATCGAGACTAGTTTTAAAGACAATAGTCTTTCTTGGGATACTTCTTCGCAGAAATTTTGGTCTGTGTGTCTGTCTGTCCGTCTGTCTGTCTGTCTGTCCGTGACCCGATTCAGGTGATCGGCCAAAGTTTAACCACTTTCTCAGCGCCCAGCCATCTTGCACAAGTATTTTGTTTATACTTGTGAACATTGTCGATCAAAAAGCAAATGTTACGCATGTCTGAGGCGCAACATCAATACATAAGTAGTAGCTGGTATGTTCCTTTAAAAGAAAATACATAAATACGTAATTCTGAAGACCCCAGCGTTTCTTAGGCTGCGCTCAAAAAGCGACGCTATACGCGAACTGCCCTCGGTTCTGCGCAAGGTGATGTTTCTCGACAGCACTGCCAGATGGCGTCCATGTCTCACGCAGCGCCTCCTCTATTTTATCAAGGCCAGCCAGATGCGGCTGATTCAACATAGAGAAAGCGCTGTCTGAGGCAAGGCAAAACATTGTAGTACGGCCGGCAGAAGACTATCGTCTTTCGACGACATTTGCAGCGAAGCACGCAGATAGGCGGCCAATTTTTTTAACGCCAATTCTCATAGCCGCATGTAATAAGTAGCGCGATTCATTGTTGGTTGGTATAGTTGCAGCTAAGCTCATTGGACTGTCATAGTTTTACCTTTGTTTATTATCACCTTAATATGTAGTATACAAAATAAAGTACTCACAAAAACAACCTAAAACCATCTACTGCGAAGACGCTACCCCCCCCCCCCCCCACACACACACATATGTATATATATATAGTTCTCTACGTATCCGCGTAGGACAGTTCTCTTGTCCTTTTTTTTTAACACGACAGTGTTTTATGCCGGGGCCCACCAAGACTTTAGTGACGTATTTCCGTCACGGATATGAAGTTGATAAAACGAAGGCCACCAAATGAGAAAGAAAGAACATTTAGAAAAACGTTCCCCCACCCGAAATCGAACCTCCGACGCCGCAGCCCGCGACGGTAAGCGCCCGAAGCTCTACCGACTGAGCTAAAGATAGGATGGAGAACACACTACCAACGCGCCTTATATCTCTCACACACTCTCTCTCGCTCGGTGCTCTCTGTTGGCGGCGGCGGGCGGTGCCGCCGTCTGTGAGCGACGAAGTGAAGTAATGCGGCATGACACTAGCACCGATAGAGAACGATTCGTCGACGACGCAGTTAAACCATGGCGTCCGAGAGTGCGCGCCGGCGCGCAATCTCGGAGGTCATGGTGAAAGCGTCGGGATAGCAGCAACAAACACTGGCCGCGCTAGCATTGGGGTGTCGCCCTAGACGTAGTTATGTGTCACTCTAGTTAAGCTCTTTGCCTTTCGCTTGGTGTTAGCGTGTGACGGCTCGTTGTCGGAGTAGTGCGCTTCCACATTTACCAACGGTGTTTCGCCGCCGACTACTTCGAGTGCGATAATACCGACTAATAAAACTGCTGCAGTAAGCGGTGCAGAAAGGCAATGATGTCGACGGACGAATGTGGTGCCTTGGTGGAGCGAGACAGAGGCCAGGGGGAACGCGGAACGCCTGCGCGCGTTCGCGGCTCAAGCTCTTCCTCCCGTGTTGCTGAAGCGTAGTGTGATAGTGTATGCAGGAGCACAGGCGTAGGTTACAGCATCCCTCGAGAGCGCACGCCGTGCCATTTCTCTCCTTCAATTACGACGCTTTGAAGAAGTGCACAGTACCGGTGTTTATTACGTGCTTCTTGATGCCATCTTTGGCGCGATTCGTGATACGCTGTGTCCAGGTATAGCTTAAAAAGTTCAACTACCACAGCGGTTAAATCATGATCATGGGCGTTAGTCGTCGCGATGGAGATGTGCCACTAGGCGTCTACGTGGGTGCATCTACGTCAAACGGTGCTATAGCTGTAAAACAGCAACAGACGTTGTACGAACTCTCATCATCACTACACAATAAGCACTACTTCTGTGAAGACACTTTTCACTTTCGTGTTATACCGATTCCTATGACGGAGGGATCAGCCATGTTTTTTTTAAGTCATTCGGTTGCATGGAACCGTGTAATGCATTGTAATATAGTGTTTTGAATGAGAGTGCTAATAGCCTTTTATATTTCACGCCATTTTGAAACGTTTTTATCGCAGGCGATAGAGCTCGTGAGATGGATGATTGCGTTGAACCTGGACTTCCTGAACACGACAAGACTGGAGAGTGTCAATCCGGTTGAGATAATGGTGCGCGGCTCTCTTGACTTGGGAGTGGAAGCCATCATCTCCATTAGACTCGCGGACAGAGAATTTCCCCACTTCAAGAGAGAAATAGAGGTGCGGCAACGAATTCTCGCATTCAAAAAGATAGTTCTAATTTTTATTTTTTACACCTTACAATTTCATTCTATCATGAAGTTAATTTCGTTGCTTGATGGCAGTGCGAAAATGAACAGTATTTTCTTTTTCCGCAGAAAAGTGAATTACAGGTGCATGACATCTATCCCTCTCTGTCTATTCACGCACAGATAAACTACAGCGAGGAACAAGAGGAATGGTTAAAGGACAGGAGCTACAGATGGCCACGGACTAACCAGTACTATTACGGCACGCTTTTTCTTAATTATGGAGTACAGCGAGGTCAGGATTTCGAATTGGCTAAGAAAATGTTAGCATACGAAGAACGATGTGAGTTGCTTTTTTTTTTCTTTATCTCTCTGAATGCACAGGTGTGCGAAAGATGAGCCTGCTGCCGCGAGAAATGTTTTTCTTCATTACTGATTTGCTGCATAGATTGTGCTTTAGCTTCCACCTGCGTTATAAATTTGGAATAAATAGTTGACGGCGCATAAGCATCTCTTATTTCAAGCGAGTACTGCGACTTCAGAGCACAAAAAAAAACATGGTTGATCCCTCCGTCATAGGGCTCGCTACAACACGAAAGTAAAACGTGCTATTACAGAGCTAATTGAATCTTTACTCTACACTGATTTAGGAAAGCTTGCACAATGCATATTGGGGTTTGGCAGATCTAGAAATGATTCACGCGCATGCAGCAACGTTGACGCTCGGTAGTGCATCTACATCCCGACGACTCACGTCCATGATGAATGATTAAACAAATCATTGTGGCAGCTGGAGATGTTAACGGCGAGAGTGTAATCAAAGAAAGAGGCGTGATAGCCGGAAGAGCGTCGCATATTGAACGCAGAACTTGGGCTGAGGAGGCCATCACCACGGTCGGAGTAGAGGGAAACGCTACTCCGACCGCACGCCCGCCCGCTAGTTTCATAAGGGCGAGCTTAAGCGAGGTACACGATGGTTCCGGTACACGATCTGTTTTGTCTAGATGGGTCTGGTGTACGATACCGAGACGATTCAACAGACGAGCACCATGTTCAGTAGACCCAGGAGGGATGTATTGATGCATAAGATGCGCCTCGCCTAACTCTGAAATAGTTGTAAACGGCCACAGCCCGGAGTTTATAATTGATGTGCTGATAGGAAGGTCTAGAACCCCTTTATTGCCTTTGTTTTAATCATCCGTCTTTCTGGTACGGAGGCATGGAAGAGCCGAAGTGCAGCTCGGCCTCGCAACCCTCCGCGTTTGTTTGCCACGCGTTGAAACATTCGGCGCACGTGTTCCACGCCCCACTTGAGTTTGTCTATGCAGTAGGTAGGACTGAGTTTGTGGTGTATGAACAGCCCGAAGTGATGAAGTACGATGATGTGGACAGAAAGGTGTAATCCGCACGCGCACACACACACACACACACACACACACACACACACACACACACACATATATATATATATATATATATATATATATATATATATATATATATATATATATATAAGCCATGATATTTGCCTAAGAGCGACAAGCGACTTTCCGCCTTATAGCGTATATATACCCTTTTCATGGTTGTTAAGCTAGGTTTCCTGCGATGCAGTTAGCCCACTTTATAGCTGTTAATTCGTTCCACAAACACCGTGTTGAAGCGCAGTTTGCTCTCGCTGACGTGGGAAATGTAGAGTCAGCAGCTCTCTCGACATAAACACGCATAATAAATAAAGCCCGGTACGTGGAACTAGGTCCTCGTCTCCACTTGAAGCACAACAGGCGCCGCAATCAGTTGGGCCTATATGCAGCGCAAGAAAGCGCGCTCGCGGATTATTATTAGACCCTGGAGAAATGCAGTTTTCAGCTAACACTTGCACTCGCACGCCAGCCAGGCTAGAGGCTACCGTATTCTGCTGTGACGCGAAAAGAGAACAGTCGCGAAATACTATGTCTTGTAATGTCTGGTACAGTAGACAGCGTCCACATTTCAGGCTCCATGGTAGGTTTAGTGGTTACAGTGCTGGACTGCTCACCCGAAGCTCGCTGGATCGAATCCTTGCCGTGGTAGGCGCTTTTATGATGAAAGCGAGAATGCTTGAGGCCAATATACGTAAATTTAGGTGCACTTTAAAGAGTCCCAGGTGGTCGAAGCTTCCGAAGCCCGCCACTACGGCGTTCCTCAAAATCGTATCGGTGGTTACGAGACATAAAACACGAGACAATAATAATAGTTATTATTCTTATTATTACAGTTCAGTCTGTACGCATGATTGAAGATTGCACTCGTATTTTTCCTGGATACGTTCACATTTTGGCATATTCACACTATCCGAAATTTCGCCAACCAGTCTTCTTACATTCTGCGACAGACGTGCCGAAAGGATGAGTCAAGTTGCGTGTGAACGGCGTTTATTAACCCATGGTTGTGGGTTCGTGGCTCAGGCAAGAAAGGGTGCCGCTAGCAAGTGGCACTCTGCTTTTAACACTTAGTGGCGCATGCGCACTTCGCAGAGTGCTCTTATCAATTGAGTGCCAGCCGACACAACAAGTCTTGCTTTAACCCTTTGATGGTTTTCGCCGTACATGTACGGCAGCACCTAACAGTGCCTAAATGGTTTTCACCGTACATGTACGGCACGGCCTTTATCTTTAAAACGCGCGCTTTTTTCGATCATTTCTCTCTCTTGGCGTGTGCTGCCACACTTCAGGAACACGTGGAATTTTGATGTTTCTCCGTTGTTATTATTATTATTATTATTTTTTTTTGCTACGCAAAGCGGTGATCCGGCAACCACTTGCGCACCCGAGCGCGTTCGCGGTTCGGCTGGTTTAAAACGCGCGCCTCTTTCCATCATTTTTCTTGCTTGACATGTGCTGCCATGCTTCGGGAAACTGTGAAATTTTTTTTCATGCGCCGATGTCTCTCCGTTGTTGCTTTTTTTATGCTTCGCAACGTGGCGCGCCGGTAGTCGCTTGCGCCTTCGAGCGCGCCCGCGGCGCGGCTGGTTTAAAACGCGCGCCTTTTTCGATCGCGTCTCTTGCTTGACATGTGCTGCCACACTTCGGAACACGTGGAATTTTTTTCACGCGCCGATGTCTCTCTGTTGCTTTTTTGCTTTCCAAAGCGGCGCGGCGGCTTTCGCTTGCACAACTGAACGCGCGCATGCCGAGCGGCTGGTTTCGGTTTCGTCCTTCGGTTGGTTATCGCTTCTCGCGCCCGCAAAGCTGATGGCTGTCTGATTTTTAATCTCTCAAAGGGTGACCGCTTGTGACTCTCTCGTTTATTGCTCCTCGAGGCGCGATGACATCTGTTTCGGGAGGAGCTAAATTACACAAACCTTGCCGCCGTGGTTGAGTTTCCTGTTTAGGGAACTCGGAAAAACTAACTCCCTCTCGTTGGCGATAAGACGAAGGATCATTATAGCTTTTTCCCTCGTTTTGCTTTGCGGACGGGTGCACAACCACACAGTTTTCTTCCGTGCGCTCACTCACGCAGTTCGCCTACGCTGCAGCTTGCGCCGGTTGCTATGGTGCTAGGGAGTCGAGCGGCGATTCTTCCGATGTGGACTATTCCCCAAGTGCCGGATCTGATTCATTGGATGTCAGTTCGTCAGGCGAGGATTTACATACGAGTTCAGACTCGGATGATGATGAAAGAGTGGCCTCTTGAAAGCGTGGGTGGTGAGACGATCCGGATCGGATCAAAGGTGACGGTTCCCCAGTGTTTAGTTGTAGAGGAAAACATTTTTATTTTACCGGAAAAGTACTCTGGTGCGCTTATTTTTGTATGTCTGTGAGCTACGTATATTATAATGCATAATTTTTATTTATAAGACATCGTAAAAGTGTTTTTGTTTAGGATTTTGCTTGATGTCACTATCAATAAACCATGTGTATGTAACAACACAAAATGATTTTTTTGTCACTTTACTGTCACGAAACAAAATTTTAGAGAATTTTTTTCTGAAATAGAATGGTCTGAAGAATGTATTTCAACAATAAAAAAAATTACACATTTTTCTGGCACGCATTTCGCAAAAAAATTCGACCCTGAAAGGGTGAAGCGAGCATAAGAGGCGCATGTCTTGGATTAGCCACGTTATTTATGTTGTGCTGTGTATAAGGTGGCGTGCGCTTTGTGTAAGAGCCGTGGGATTTAAGTAAATCTTTTGTGACGATCTCTAGGGCAGCTGCTGTTGTGCAGTGGTTGTGGCGCTCGGCTGGTGACAGGAAAGTCGTGCGTTTCATCCTGGTTCTGCCACGTAAAAACACTAGATATTCTTGCTGCAAAGATCACTATTCTCCTTTCTTCTTTCTATAGTGCGACAGATAGAAAATTCCACACTCGACTGGGACGATTCGTGGTTCATTAAAATTTCTGGTCTGGGCGTACGCACGTCTCCCTACGTCAGTAGAGGTAGGTAGATATATTTGACTATTTCGCTATATTTTTGGAGCAGTCTTTTATTTCGGCTAACTGTACCGAGATTAAAGGGGCTCTGCAACACTTTTCCAAGTAGCCACGGAATGGAGTCACTAAAGGTGCTTAATGTCTCACGAATTCACTGCCGCAAAAATTTTTAGAATCCATCCAGTACGAGCGGAGTTACAAAGATTTGTCGCACGCTGCAATTGCATTCTCTCTTCTCTCGTCCCGGCGAAAGCGCTGGAAGCTAAGCAGGGAGGGATGGCACTGGGGAACGGAATTACATCACGCGCGCCTCGTGACCGTGAGCCCTTTTTATCTTTTTTTTCGAATACGCGTCTTTTCAGTGTAATCGCACGCGCGCTCGCGTGGACAAGTCGCGGCCTCCCGCGGCGGCCCCTGTAACGACCGAGCGCGCCATGCTCAAATCAGCCAATGGCTGATACAATGGCTGTGACGAGTGATTTTTGAGCTCGTAGCGTCATTTGTCGAGAGAAGAGAAAGCAATTTTTAGCTGATTTTGAGAATTTATCGTGAATTCCAGGCCGCGTGCTGCGCTTTAATATTTGCCTGTCGTGTTCTCGTGAGCCTCGACTACAGTTATGCTGCGTTTTCTGACTATGCTCAAAAAGTGTTGCAGGGCCCCTTTAAGCGGAAGACCTTTCGGGTCATCGTCTTCTGTCTTGAGCAAAAATCAATTTTACATGGTGTTTATCACACGCACCCTTTAAAACAGATAAGATTCACCGATATAGCAACGAGGCAAATAACGTGTGACATGCTTTTTCCGGTGTTCTTTTAGTACTAGGAAAATCGCTCGTCGTGGAAAGAGAAAAAGAAACAGGGAGCACGGGTGTAGGCGACTGCGTGGGATGGCTGAAGCTTATTCGTTCTTTTATGGACAGCGTCCTGTACAGCATACATTTAAGCTTATATGTCTACTGTATACACTTTTAGGCGAAAGTCTTAGAACTGTATGTTTAGAGGACGTTATCGAGGTACAGAGAATATCACGTGACTGTGCGAGGTGCGCGTCGATCTCTCAATCGTGCGTTCGAGGGACAAAATAAGTTTGAGAGCGGTGTTCGCGTAATATAAATGTGCAAGGAAAACAGCCACACTGGATGATCTGCACTTTCGAGTCGTGTTCGGCGGAAAGCCCGAGGAACAGGAACAGTATGAGTTTTACGGCCATAGCCTCATACGTCTCATGCAAACATGGCCTTGAAGAATGACTCAAGGTGACTCTCATCTTTAAATAATAATAACATCTGGGGTTTTACGTCCCAAAACCACCATATGATTATGAGAGACGCCGTAGTGGAGGGCTCCGGAAATTTGGACCATCTGGTGTTCTTTAACGTGCACTGACATCGCACAGCACACGGGCCTCTACCATTTCGCCTCCATCGAAATGCGACCGCCGCGGCCGGGATCGAACCCGCGCCCTTTGGGTCAGCAGCCGAGCACCGTAGCCACTGTTCCACCGAGGCGGACGACTCTCATCTTTGATTTAGGTGTCTTGTAGTGGTACCCTCCCGTAGCATCCGTGTTGTATGCATTAGTGCCCTAGGAAACATCGTCGGCTTCACGCGTTCGACACCCACTAACCATCCACTAGTTCACTGTAGTACGCACAGCCAGCAGAGCAACTGGCGGCGTAACCAGGCTGAGGCGAGTCTCGGGAGTACTCGCGCTTACATAGAAAAATAGATGTGAGATGGCGCTGGGAAAACAAGCATTACTTTGTTGAACGCAACAAACATCACACAAAAACCACACAAGCCAAACTCATGAAAATAGCAACAAGGAACACACAATACTCCAGGTTCTGTACAATACCTTGAGTTTAACGTGCCACGATATGTTTGAGGCACGCAGTAGAAGAGGACTCCGTAGTAGAGGGCGCAAATATTGACCATCTGGTGTTCTTTACCATGCACAGTGGTTGCGCAGAACACGGGTCTAGCATTTTGACTGCGACGACAGGTGACAGCCGCTGCCGGGATTGAACCCGCACCGTTCCCGTCAGCAGACGAGCACCATAACAACTATACCACCACGGTAGACCTCCTGTATCCTATAATACTCCAATAATCAGTTATATATCCGACACGACGCGTAGAGCGAAGTACATATCTTCGCGGCAGTCTAGTCACATTCGCATCACAGTCGCGTCCGTAATACAACGTGTTTAGTCGCAAGTCCGGCTAGGCATGTAAGTCCGCTCCCATTAGTATTGTCTGCGTTGCCGGCTCTCTCGACGTGATTCAGTAATCTTCAAAGATTTATGTAGCTTCTGAAATATAATCCAGTTTCGGCTACCCCTTACACTATCGCCGTCAAAGCCGCCACTCCAGCTTTGGGTTAGGCATAGCCTCACATTCTGCTACTGCTTGCAAGTGAGATCCTGGCGCTGATGACGACGAAGTTCCTGGGAATAGCTTCGCGGGTCGATCGCGTTCCGCCGTCGAAAGCGGAGCGTCGCAGGATCTCCATAAAATACTTTAAACGAAGCCTGCCGCGAGGCCGATGAGCCTCAAGCGGCTGTTGCCGAGATTGACGTCCACACCAATAAATCCAAGAGCTGCATCCTCCAGGTACGGGACCAGTTGCTCTCGTCATCACCATGATGCTCGTCGACCGTCACCTTCGTCGACCGTTACCACGCACAGAATACCGAGTCCTTCTTCCATAGTTTCCCACCACAGTTCATGTCGTGCGCCACCAGCTGTTTCTCAGCCAGTCTGGTGGGTGGACGTGTCGCTCATACAATAAAGTATCTTTCTACTCCGGTGCACAACATCCAGTACCATGGCACACGGCCACGGACGCCATTGTCCTCTCCATCTCCTATCAACATGTTTTAGGGGCGAAGCACCTTAGGGTCTCAGCTTTTCGGCGTGTCATGTCGTCATCACGGTCCATCATGGGTATGCGACACAAAATTTGGTTAAATACCACTACTCGCCACCGGTCCATACTACACATATATGAGTGAAACGTTTGTCGTTACTGCCTAAAACATTATGTTTAGCTTGGCAGCGGTGTCAACATCCGTGACGAACTTCACCAACGCGGTAAGTTTCTCATCTAATACCAGAGACACAAATGTGGATCTCTACGGTAAATTGATCTAATTGAAAAACCACTGCTTGAAATTTATCAGTAACGTGATGGAGTGTCAGTGGACCGGTGGTGAGTAAAGAAGTTAAGAGTAACGATCTTGCTGTGGGAAGCACCGGCGCACATTGCATGATCGCCCCTCCCCAGGTTTCACGTTTGTGGTGCTGAAACAGCCTTCCCACCATGCTATAACGTAGGAACACCTTGCCCACCAGCTCCTAGTTGCGAAGTACCTCGATGCTAGTGTCAATGTCCTCTATGAAGTGTCGCGTTTCGCTGTTGCTGGCGCTCGGGTAAGGTGTTGCAGGTGAGGCCAAAGACCAAGGTGAAAAATAGGCTCTGTAGGGACCCTACGACTGAAAGGACGAGGATTCCTACAGACTTACAGTATGGGGGTTCCTAAGAGCGATCGCAAATTTATTGCCGTCTGCCCATTCCCCTACATGCGTCGAGCCGTGCTCCCTACTAGGCCTACAAAATAGCGATTATTCGTCTCCTCAACCTCTCCACCACCTCGCACCCCATCGCATCCCTCTCGCCGTCCGGTGCCCGTCTCGTACCCTATATTAACGACACAGGCTAACCAGTTGGAAAAGTTGGAACAGTGTGCAAATGGTCGCCATTTTTACGACTACAGGGAAACAGCAAGGGGATAGTGAGCTCATTGCGCGGAAGCAGCAACGCACGAGGTGAAGCAAGGTTTGAACACGGGGAAACCATGGTACACATGTTTGACTTGCTTTTGCTTGTTTTCTTGTGCATTAGCCTCGCGTATTTCGTTACGTCCAATAAAATTTTGTTTAACTTATTGACGCTTGTTACGTCAGGGCTCACGTACGCTCACGTGATGAAGTATGCCGAGATACGTACATGTGCGTTTTTCTCACGCACTGTATTTTGAAAAAAATGCTGGAGGCGAAGCCGCTGATGTTACCAGTGGTCGTAGACGCTGCATTAATCTCGATGGTCGCTACACTTTGTACTCAGCGGTGCTTGAGGGGAGACGCGAAGCGAATTAACGATGTGTGCTCACACGGCTGTGCACTCCCTGTCGCCACCGTCTATCTATCTATCTATCTATCTATCTATCTATCTATCTATCTATCTATCTATCTATCTATCTATCTATCTATCTATCTATCTATCTATCTATCTATCTATCTATCTATCTATCTATCTATCTATCTATCTATCTATCTATCTATCTATCTATCTATCTATCCGCCTACGGCATTGAGCTCTCGTGCCCGTTTATTTGACGGGATAAATACCAAAATTGGTATGGCATGACATGACTGTATGAAGAACATAAATGACATGTTATAACATGAAAATATTGACATGGATGTCATGAACAGCACGATTTACATGCTATGGTCATGGGGCTCTTGCGGTCGTTTCGTAATATTGATATACACCAAAATTTGTATGTCATGACAAGCGACTATTAGGAACGTATTAGGGAAGCGATAAGGTGCAAAGCTTGACGAACATGTGATGTAGCACATGGCTAACATGACCTCGTCTCGGAGCGCTCGCGGCCGTTTGATTGAAAAGAATGTACACCAAAATTAAGTATCGGGTGACGGGTCTGTATGATGAACATATATGGCAGTCGTTAACACGAAAATAATGACGGCCATGTCACGTACTCCGTGAGTCACATGGCATGCTCATTGTGAGCTCGCAGCCGTTTCACTCGCTTGATAAGCGCCCAAAATTGGTACTGCTTGACGTGCCCGTATATCGAACACACATGACGGGTGGTAACATTAAAATAATGAAATGCATGTTACGTACGCCATAACTTACATTCGACGGTCATGGTGAGCTACCGGCCGTTTCGCTAGCTTGATGTACAACAAACTTAGTAATGCTGGACGTGACTCTATTACGAATATAATAGGCGATATTCGGAATGTGCAGCGCCACTGTCGACAATCCCGTAAGCTCGATTCGCCATGTATGTTTTTTTTGGGGGGGGGGGGGGGGGGCACGAGAACGAAACCAGTCGCATATCGCAGCCTTTGAAGTGCTAGTTGCTGATTATCATCTTCGTCCTGCGACGAATTCCCAATGCATCTTGCGCTGTTCAGGCAACGAGGGAGCCTTGACAATGCCGGGGAACAAGGTAGAACTAATTTTAATCGATGTTATCAAGCTACACGAACGAAGAAGGGAATATACCGACGCGCACTTGTTTCGCAAACAAGAGCGGTACTCTCTTTATGTTCGAATATGACTGGCGCGCTCAAAAGCACGCTACAACATCAGTTATTAGGGGCGAAGCTCCTAATAACTCCTTAGGCTCGCACGATGTCCGTTGTCGCCGTCGTCTTCGTAGGTCCCCGTCGGAACAGCTGCGGCGCCGCTCCGAAACCCACTATCAGCAAGCGTATCGATCAAGGTCATGACGTCGTGCGCAGAACCATTCACAGAGCGCACGCAGTGCGCATACAGACCGCGTTCAGGTGTTGCGCCGGCGCCGCGCCGCTCGTACCTAGAGCGCGCATACAAGCCGTGTACAGCGGGCTGCATTGCTCGCAAGCCGCTCGTACTTAGACCGTGTAGCGCTAGAGCATCGATCAACACCGCTACACTAAGTAAAATAAAATGACGTAGACTGGCTTCCAAGGAGCTTCGCTGCATCATCAGCATTCACCTCGTGGATCTGGAGTAATTCTTTTCTCCGTACAATCTAGTTGCTCGCCTGCAACATAAGCTAGATTTGCAGACCAATATATTACGATATATCAATTTTAAAACAGCGGCCGACGTCGCTCGCGCGCAAAAGAGCATGACTCATCGGCATGAGTTTGTCGAAGTTGTAGATCGACAAAAGCAAGGATTTACGTATTTACAGGGTATAAGCAGTGCCACAGACCCTGCACAGTAAACCAGTTTACACCCTTAAGGGAGTTTTGCCGTCTCTATAATTCACACCCATACACCCTAGGAAAAGCACGTTCTCACGTATCAAAACACCCGTACCAATGGGTGTTGCTACTGGCCTAGCACCCTTTTCATGGGGTTGTTTCAAATGGTCTAAACACCCTTATGACTGAAAAAAAACGTGAAAAATGAAAGTGGTGTAAGAATATTTTAGGTGATGACTCTGCGGCCGGCGCCGCGTTCAGATTGTGTTCGACGCCTAGGCAGTTTCCTTTTGGCGGCGACAGGCGGCGCTAACAGATGGTGGCTGTTTGTGTCTGTGTCTCTGTGTGAGTAGTTTGTTTGTGTGTGTGTGTGTGTGCGTGCGTCCGTGCGTGCGTGTGTGTGTGTGTGTGTGTGTCTGTGTGTGCGTGTGTATGCATGTCCGTGTGTATGTCTGTGTGCGTGTGTGCGTGCGTGCATGTGTGTACGTGCGTGTCTGTGTGTATGTGTGTGTGTGTGTGAGTGTGTGCGTGCGTGTGTCTGTGTGTGTGTCTGGGTGCGCGTGTGTGTGTGTGTGCGTGCGTGCGTGTGTTTGTGTGTGTATGTATGTGTTTGTGTGTGTGTATGTATGTGTGCGTGCGCGTGTGTATATGTTTGTGTGTACGTGTGTGCAGCGGGGGGTATTGCTATCGCGTTCAACTCTTAAAGACGAAGCTGAAGGGGCTCCACTTTGTCATTTGAACTGAGGTTTTTGTAAAGCATTCTTGATAATAAATTGCCAACGGCACACAGTAACCAACTAGGCGCAGAGCTAAGAAAGGAAATTTAGTTCGTTATACTGGGATGCAACTTAACAGGAGAGGAGAGGCTCCATCCAGACAATCGAATCACGTGGCAGCCGATGTTATGCGCGACTGATCAAAATAGTTCCGCTCATGCATTCGGCTCTAACTGCAAGTAGTGTTGTGGCTGTAAAATCACTATCCCGGCGGCATGGGTAGAGATTGTTGTGACATGCATTTAACACTTCAATGTTAGTAAGTTAATACCACTAATGTTTAAGGAGACGATCAGGGGAACATAACAGCTTGAAGAGATCAAATTTCTTGAAAGCCGGGTATTGTCGCTCCCGACTTCAAGACGAGCGCATTTGCCTTCCTCAGTAGCCTTTGAGGCCTCGAAGAAGACAAGTACGCTTCTCTAAACGACGCCTCCGTTGACACAGCGTGTTCAATAATTTTAGGAGCTTGCTCGGCAAGCTTCTTATGCTCGCGCCTTGTCCAGCGGCGGCGTGTACACGCCGCTCAAGGCGCCGGCTTTCCAGCGATTTCAAGAATGCTCACTAGATGGCGGCGCCGCTCCAAGGCGACGCAGACCACTCTCAGCGCTCTCAGCACGCGCGCTTCCTTTCTCTTCGACCGGAGCACACGCAGTGAAACTCTCTTCGTTACCGCTCGGCCGCATGAACATCGCACAAACCGCAGCGCGGCGGGCTCGCAACGCAGCGGCAGCTCGGGCTCGCCGCCGAGACCCTGCGGTGACAGCCCGGGAGCCCGAAGCGAGGACGGCTCGCCGTCAAGGAAACCCGGAGCTGCGGGCCAGCGAATCAGAAGCGAAGAGGGCTTGCCATCAAGCAAACCCGGAGCTGTGGGTCAGCGAAGCAGAAGCGAAGCGGGCTCGCCGTCGAGCGAACCCGGAGAGCTCACGCAGTGAACACTCTTCGTTACCGCTCGGCCGCATGAACACCGCAGAAGCGGCAGAAGCCAGGGCAGCAGCGCGGCGGGCTCGCCGCCCGAGCGCCGCATGTAGTGTATGTATAACAACGTTGTCACTTCTATATATGATGGTCGGAGATGTGTACAGAGATTCGTGGGCTACTCGATCATCTCCGAGCAAGCTTCTCTAACATCATTCACTTTGTGGATATGGCGGTGATTTTTTTTGTTTTTTTTAGGATAGTACAACCGTTGAGCCGGTATATGACGTCGAACTGGCATGTTGTCAGCGCTGGCTCATCGCTGGCCCGTGGTCGCCACATGCAATAAAAATATTGGCTATACAGATTTCGTTCCAGTATTTCAATGCGTGCCGAAATTAAGGTATAAAGTTATTGGCACGCTTAAACATTTCATAGCAAGTGTCGCGCATGGTCGAAAAATAGGCGTGAACGAGATATCCCATACAGGTGAAGGCCACCTACAGTGAATAACTACAAACTGCCCATGGCAAGGCCACTACACTCTACCTTCCTATTTCATCCTTTCACACCGAAAATACTAAACTACAGTTTTTTCAAGGAAACTATGAATGGGCTAGCCCACGTTGGCCTTGTAGTGATCACACCGAAATACCACTTTCCCCTAGAGGAGAACACGCTCGGAGAATGTGCTATAAAGAAATCTGTTGGCTGGGGAGCGGATATGCGGCCTCCTCATTAAGTCACCCCTGCCTCCGCTAAGGGTCGTTTGGTGGCTCGCGCGAATAGAAATAAAGGAAACGAGATTCTCGTGGGCCAGGCAGAGCTTTTCTGGCCTGCTTGTTAGGATGGAGTTGCCGTGCGTCCTGCGTGCCGCTTAAAAGGAGGAGTGGGAGGGGGGGGGGGAGGGGGTTCATCAACACCTGAGCGAACTCGTAAGCGAAAGCTCTCGTCGTCGACGTGGAGCCCCCGTCGTGACTGCTCCATGTCACATATTTTCACCATTAGCATAGTATTTGTTATGGTATGCATACGTGAATTTCCGTGAGCGACTCATTTCGCTACTTTATGAGCAAGACGCCATTCAAAATGTACGGTGTGGGTATTGTATATTGATCAGCGAAAGATCCATGAAGTATGTCCGACTTTCAGCGTATATATAAAAATAACCACATGAATACAAGAATGGTATAAATATATTACCTTTCGTCATGTTTATTCTTGTCTTACCAGATGAATGGGTCACCTTCTTTTCCAAATACACCGATGGCATCTATACGGGCACGGACTTCATTCGGCACTTCACACACAGTACCATGATCATCAAGAAACTGTTCGAGGACAAAGACGTTGGAAAAGTCGGTCTGCAATACCTGGTCGCCTGGAGCATCTATAGGCAGCTGGCCAAGTTCACAGATCCATACTTGATGCGCGGCTACACGAAGGCTGAAGAATATTGCTTCCAGCTCGTCAGGGATGTAATGCGCCCGGCGATTCTCAGTCACTACTTCCAGTCACGTACGTATATTTCATGCACACTTTTTCATGAAGTTGCCTTCATCATTCCGTAAGTATGGCGTTTTTTTTTCTGTAAAAGAGCCAAATGCACTTAAACTGACAGTGAGAAAAACACGGTTTTTAGCTACTGCCAATATGGTCGGGCCTGCTCAAACAAATTTTTTCCCGGTATGTTCCTCTCCCCTAAGTACCTAAAATGCATATTGTGCCTAAAATCTACATAGCCCAATATCGGTCAGTATTCAGGAGTAAAGATTGTATTTGGCTCATATCGATTCGAACATTTCATTTGGACTTCAATTAGCTCGTAAAGTAAGTCTGAAAGGATTCGAATGCAAGGTATAGCAATATTTTACGATAAAGTTAACATCACATCATCCTCGTGCTTCCGTCAGTGCCGCACTTCGTCGCATGGACGTAATGGCCATGCGACGAAGCACGGAATATCACCTTTTCACGAATTACCAATCGTGTAAGGGTGATAAGCCTTAGTCGATCCAAGTACTGCCTAGAGGAATACACGCCTTTCGTCACTAAGCAGCTGCTGGGCCGACCCTTGAGGTAGGTTAAATCGACGAAGCCGGAAGGTGGCAACGGTGCGAGCTGTAGCTACCGCAAGCGCAGCAGTCTCAGCGAATCACGTGAGCTGGTAAACTGTCGCAATTACCTAAGGGGTTTGCAGCAGCTGTCATCGGAAGGGACCGTGTCAGATAGATACAGATGCATCCAAAAGGGTTTACTAGGGCAAGGTAAACGTTGCAGGCGAGCTGGCTAGAGGCTGGGTGAAGATTTTTGGCAGTGGCGATGAGGCCAAGACTGCGTGAACTTCTTGACGTATCAGTACATCCACGTCCAGTAGTTCCGCTATTGAATGCGCTGGTAAGCCTTGAAAATACCAAGGAGGCCACACTACGTATCGGCGTGGAAGGCTGCACATATTTCCTAAACGCAAGCTGCGATGTACCAACAACCACTGGCAGCCGTCGTAGCTCTGATTGCGTCGGTGGAGGAGGTAATCGCAAATGGCGAATTGTTGAGCTTGACGGTGCTTCGCGCGAGTTGGTAGAGGCCGAAGAATCACGGAGCAAGCGTATTAGCGAGGTGGCCTCAGGGTCCTTGCATTGTTCAGATACCATCGCGTCAAGGTCGATGACAGCAACAGCAAGCTGAGTTGTTGGGCGGCGGGCACTATCGTCACCCAAGGGACAGCACGAAAAGGCATCCCCGTCCAAATGTTGTCATCCACAGTGCTACAACACGCGGATATCCGCTGTCCTGTGAGGGAAGTGTCCAATGTGCCAGACGGCCGCAGGGATCATATAACGGCGACAGATAACAAAGTGCGAGTTGGTGCACGATATCAATTATGCGGCTAGATAAATGCGATCGGAACTTGGTAAGAGCCTAGATGATCGCGAGACATTCTTCTTCAGTCACCACGTAATTACTCTCGGCTTTGGTGAGCGTTGTACTTGCATGATCCACGACATTTTCAGGAAATCTTGATGAGGACTGTGCGACAACACTGCCGAGCCCAACACCGCTGGCGTCTGGGTCCACCGCTGCAGTAGCCGTCAAGTCGCCGTGGTATATAATTGGTGTAGACGTCAGGAAGCGACGGAGATTCGCGAACGCCTCGACACACCATGGTCACCACGAGGCGAGGGGCCAGTTGGTGCCGAGTAGTTTCGTCAGGGAGCGAAAATTACGAATGACGCTTCAGTAGTACCAATGAGTCCAGTAGTCCAGTGACACTTCAGTAGTCCAGCGGAGTCCAATGAAAGTGCGTAACTCTTTGATGCAGGTTGACTTAGGGAATTCAGCAATGACCCCGGAGTTTGGTAGCGTTGGGGAGAATTGCGCCCGAAAAATATGACATACCCAAATATCGCGAGCTGCCATGCGTCGAATCAGCACTTCTTTAAATTTATCGGCATAACCACGTCATTTGATAGGTACGTCTAAACACGCCCGAGTCGGTCGATTTGCGGGGATGAAGTCGCGAACCGAAAACAACGGCGTCGTCAAGATAGCACAAGCATGTCTGCCAATTCAAGGCTCGCAAAATTGTGTCCATCGTTCGCTCAAATGTCGCGGGAAAAGCTTGCACGTCGTCGATGGCTTCCACGGAGCCAGAATACTCCCCTTTTAGCAGCATACTACGGCACTGACCAGGGTTGCAAACGCAAATTGTGCTAGTTCCCTTTATGTCCACAATAGCAAAAGGTAACAACATGCCCTTGGTTTCGAGATAGAGGTCAGATGGCGAGAGTAATGGAATGCCGTCAGAGGTGGGGCATCTACAGTAAGTAGATACTACCGTTTACGAGTTTGGAGCAACGTATATGTCGGCTTCGACGGTCAGTCCCCTGGAACACGGGGAAGTGTCGATAGTTGTCCAATCTGCAAATGGAGGCATGGTACAGGCACGTTCGTGTATTTGCTTTGTCTTCGTTTTTCCAAGAGTGCCCCTAGTTCTATGTCGGCCCATGTGCCATCGATAACGGTAATGTAGCGCGATAGAAATTCCCAGCCGAGGATGACATCCTAAGAACAGGAAGGCATGAGGTGGGATTCAATTACGTAGGCAACGTACTGAATGGTGACACGAGGAGTACAAGACACTAAGACGTGAATATAGTGAGCACTGGCTAGGCGCAGAGACACACCGGAAAGGAAGTCGTGACTTCTCGAAGTAAGCGGGGAAATTTGGCGTTTATAACACATGCGGCGGGCCCTGTGTTTACGAATGCAGATGCACGGACACCATCTAAAACATTTCTATCATGTCGGGCCGCAGCGACGAAGAATTGCATATTTCCACGAGGTCGCAGTACTTGCCTCTTGCACCGCGACGATCAGTTTACCTGATACCGAGTGACAGGACGAGGTGGCATCGGGGACAGTGAGCGACGAGGAATAGCGGGTATTTGGCGACGGACGTTATGTTGGTAACATAGCGGAAGGTGACCTGTATTATGGACATGTCGGTGGCTTGTCATGCGGTGCTAGTTCGCTGCACATGATTACAGTAAAGTGTCACGTGACCGGCGTAGCCGCAGGCGAAACACGCATGCCGGTTGTCCGAAATGAGCCACCGGTTGGCTTAACGCACCCTCTCCACGTGGGAGGACGTGCTTCATGACGTGCCTAGTTGAAGGGCTGCATGGTGTGCTGCACACGGGCCTAGCCACGGCGTCTCCATAACTGAGAGGTATACCAGGAGATAGTTGGTTGCTCCTGGCAGCGGCTACTGCTTAGAGGAGCGGTTCTGGCGTCGGGACCTGCATGGTGGCGAAGGACTTCAGCATCTCATTGCGGAGGTGCAGGAATGCGTAGTTAGCGTCTGAAAATGGGTTGGCGATTCGTAGTTCGATCGCGTTGCAGGTAGAGGGGTGAATGTTGAAGCGAGCTGCTTTACACAACGCATGGGCCAAAGGCCCCAAGTAGAGTTGACGTGCAACCTTCTCCCTTATGAATGAGTTCGTTTCTGTAAGCAGTGTGGAGTGGTCGGAGATGCCCACCGAACAAACAATATGTGCTCATTGCACAATGAGGAGCGACGACTGAACGAGGGCTGCCTGCGCAGCTCCGTGTAGATCATGATGATTGCTGCCACGGACTTTGATTTCTTCGGAGAACCGTGTCAATGGCAGCGTCCTCTATACCTTTCATAACATTTATGGTCTCGCCTGATCTATTGGGACATCGTGGCGTCAGGTCGCTTACACAAGTGTAGGGTGTTTCAAATAGCTAATGAATGATTCCCCGGCTGCTGAGGGCATTAGCGCAAGCGCCATTTTGAGCGCAACTTTCACACAGCAGCGCCACCGAACACAGCAACTAATTGGGTCTTGAACATGGCCCATATCGGAATTTTCATGTCGAGGTTGGAGTACCAGAGGCTGGCTACACCGGCGAGGTGTAAGAGCACATGGCTCAGGTTCGATGCATCATTTCATCGCTTGGGAGTGCTTACTCGATCGCACGTCGACCGCCAGTCCTCCAAGTCATCGTAGTTTTGCCACAGAAAACAGGAGAGCTTATGATGAGGGCGACCAGGGTGCATGACAGACTGCGCAGGAATTGTTTGCTGGGACGTCTGCTGAGATGCATCTTGAGGCATATGTGAATGGATACTACGGGATCGAAGGTCCAGCATAATCTAGGCCGTGGCATTTTCCACCATTTGTAAATACGTTTATTAGACGCTGAAATAAAAGTCTACCGATAGCTCACCCAGCGCCTCAATTCAGGGACCTCGAGAGCGAGGGGCGTTTACGAGCAATGGGCGTAAGAGACATATTGAGTATATAGAGCTGGAAAGGATGCCCCTCTATGGGGTTACTCTTGTCTACAATATTAACTGCAGTCCTATCACGAAACATTCGGTCTAGTATATCTCGTCTGTTATGTCTCACTCTAGTAGCAAGCCAGGGCTATGGTGCTAGCTTCTCGTCTGGACCTTTAGGCGTCACCGCCGTCGAAACGACGACAGCGCACCGCCGGCAGTGGCAATCGAAACGCCATCTGAGCGCTTTTTTTCGCCGATTTTATTTGCAGGACATGAGATCGGTAAACATAGGAAACCGTTTCTCATTTAATTTTAGGCATTAAGATGCGTGTATAGAGCGAGTGCGTGGAAGATTGGAACGTTACGCACTTCTGATGGCAGCGCAAACCAGAAAACAAACAGTCGCGCCGCACTAATGGCCGTGAAAGGCGCGCGGATAGGTTCATATCAATTACAGACAGTTTGTAAAATAGTGCGAACGAACTTGCGACATCTTGAGCTGCATAATTGAGGTGCACTTTAGCGGTATACCTTTATATTACCATTGAATGTGTGGGAACCACGCCCATCGCCAGTCAGCTATCAAGGTGACACGTGCTGCGCAATGGTGATGCGCGTGGCCCACTTGCTTGCCTCAAAAGGAGCCGCTGATGCGCAGCCAGGGGAGTCGGCGAGGGACTCGCAGCAAGTGCAGTCAGCACAGTGCGCGTGGTTGTTGTGTGTGCCCCGTCTAGGAGAGGGCTAGTGCGTGATTGTCGTGTACCCACGAGTTGGTGGTATTCCGCGTAACTTTAACGTTCAGTTATTTTAATAAATGTTTTCTATTGTTCAATGGACCGGCGGCTTCGTTGATTCTCGGAGCAGACGGCTCGAACCCCCTTCATCTGGCGCCCAACGTGGGGGAGGAACGTCTGCTCCGGCAAGTATGGAGGCCGCATTGAAGAACCTTCTGGAGAGCATGGAGCGCCTGGACATGGCCACCGCAGTATACTGCGCGGTTAGGGGACATGTCGAGTCCGTAGCCTACTGTGCTGCAAGGGGCGTGGCGGTCCCTACCCTGGAACGCAGAGAATGGAAAGGGGCCCCGGTTGGGCATTGTGGCCAGCTGACGCAATGTGGTGTGACGAGCGCGCCTACCAGTACCGACGTATCTTCTGGCAGCGACCCGTCGACAGAGACGCCGGCCATTAAATCATGCGTGAGTGACGAGTCGCGTTCCAGCCCGGACCGGGAGTCGAGCGGAAGCGGAGCGGGGGCGTTGGCAGGTACACACCCGCCCCTGTCTTCATCGGCGACGCTGTTTTCGGGAAGCTTTCCGGATGCCGATGACACAATGAGCGTGAGCGCTAGGACCACTGCGCTGGCGGAGTTGCGGTCACGTGGAACAGGTACGCAAACGATTGACCCCAGCGCTGCCTTCGGCACGTCTTCGTCGGACACTGACTACGCTGTTGTTCTGGAGTCCACGCCGAAATGTGTTACCGGAACGAGCACACTTTCTGAGTTTGCTTATTCGTCCTTCGTAAGCCCGCAGGATCGTTTCCCGCCTCCATCAGCGATGTCGATGCTAACCAAGGCCCCGCGTGGTTTGACCAACCCAAACCAGCCGACCGAGACGCGACCGACCCCACCGGAGCCAACGCAGTCTTCGTTGTGCTTCAGCGGCGGCGAAGCGCGGAGTTCCTTTCGCTGTGGCACCGACCTTGCCACCACAGTGCCGAAGGATCTGACGGTAATAGAAGACGGCACCGCCCCTTCGCCATTTTCGAAGCTCGAGCATCTGCTGGCGTCCGAGGAGTCGCCCTTACCGAAGAGCAGCACCGCCAGCGAGACCAGGTCGTCGGCGGGCACGTCAGCCGAGCCCTACCCCGAGAACGCGATCCTCGAACCCCTGCAACGAACCCTTTGTTCACAGGGGGGGGAATATGTGGGAACCACGCCCATCGCCAGTCAGCTATCAAGGTGACACGTGCTGCGACCTGGTGATGCGCGTGGCCCACTTGCTTGCCTCAAAAGGAGCCGCTGATGCGCAGCCAGGGGAGTCGGCGAGGGACGCGCAGCAAGTGCAGTCAGCACAGTGCGCGTGGTTGTTGTGTGTGCCCCGTCGAGGAGAGGGCTAGTGCGTGATTGTCGTGTACCCACGAGTTGGTGGTATTCCGTGTAACTTTAACGTTCAGTTATTTTAATAAATGTTTTCTATTGTTCAATGGACCGGCGGCTTCGTTGATTCTCGGAGCAGACGGCTCGAACCCCCTTCAAATGTTATGGGAACCCCGCGCACCGGCTATCCAGAGATAGCGCCACGTGTTGCGCAGTGGCGGTGCGCGTGGCCCACCTGCGCTCTTCAAAAGCGGCAGCCTGCGGGCTACCCAGGGGAGAGGTGACTTGGCTGCCAAGAAGGACGGATGCTGCCACCCGTGCTGGCCGGTTGCTGCTGCCCGTGACTCTCGCCGCTTCGCTGCCGAGAGTCCTGGGGCCGACCCTGCCCTATGCCGCGTTTAGTTAAATAAATTGTTGTCGTTTGTTGTGACCTGAAGCCTCCGTTGTCCATGCTTTAACTATACGGACGGGACGCAGCAAGCCCGATACCCACAATGTTTCGTGCTATTCAGTGTATGCATCAGCCAGCTCTGGATAACTTCTGTGCTCCGGACATCTGTGGTGGGACACTGCGCAGTACGCAGCTTGTTTGCATATGAACGCTTATCCATGCATGTTATTCACCGTTTTATAAGCAAAAACGCTGCTTACGGTGGCATTCTTTTATGTGTTAAGACCGATGCAGTCATATAAAATTCATTTATTGCAGCAAGTTTGTGCGATCAGAGTTGTCATTTCGCTTGGCCTTCGTGCGGCAGAAATAACTTACTAAAGTAAGTATGCAGGATACTTGTAAGCTTCTAATGAGTAACTGACTACAATATGCATTAAGTAAACGAAATAAATTGAGAGAGGGGGGCTGCCGGAGTGAGCGGCGGACAGCCACGAAGCAGAAGAAGACGACGACGGCATCCTTTGCAAAGCGGAACGCCAGATACCATATGAAAGCGCCCTTGGGCTTTTGACACACATTTCATTTTATACACACCGACAAATTAGACAAACAATATTCTTAGTTCTAAAAACTAAATTGAATGTGAAAGATATTAAAAACTTATTCTGTTTGGAGCGTAATAATATTTTTCAAATGTGTTTACAACTACCGTTAGAATACAGATGGTGCTACCACCGCGTCCAATTTTCGTCCCCATTGGTTCTATGGGTATGCCATTCCCTTGGTAGTAGTATAAACTCAATGCCGAGACAACTGTCTGGTACCAAATGGATAGCGTCCCTGTGCAGTTTTTACGTTTGCTTCATCGCTGTTCTTCTTACCGCTAATGGGCTGAATTTCATTCACACTTCTACGGATAACTTCATTGAAAATTAAGGGAACATGATGGTCTTTTGCAATTTTTCCTACTCAACAGGGACTCCACCTAGCATGATAAAGGATGCGAAGCTCATGGCGTACAAAATCCGGTATTTCTTTCTGGTGGCCCTGAATTCCTCCAGTTGGCTCACCGACAGTGTTCGAGAATATCTTGTGAACCAATGGAGCAGAATTACGCTCCAAGTAGGAAGTCCAGGAGATCGATTAGACCCCGCGTTCGTCGAAAAATTTTACGGTCAGTATTTTCATTTTAAGTGTACACCACTGCGGACATTAAACTCCACAAAATAAAAACATTGGTCCTGAGCCATGTGAGATAGGACGCAGAAAGTTCCATTTAAAGACATAGTGGCTAAATTCAGTTGGCAAGCGCAAAAAAGTGCATGACACTAAATGATGATGCGGAAAGGTATCTGTGGCAATTGTAGGAATGACATTAATACCAGTGCACTAAACACAATCGTTGATGAAACATGAATGCGGTACTCCAAGTCATATTGCTCGCGATATAAAATGTCTGATGCAGTAAATAGTGATCAGTGTTGCAAGCTTTGTTAAAACGCATAGGCCGATGATTGCTAACCTGCAGTTTCATGAAATTGACTATCTTTTCTTTCCTTTCAGATAAGCACAACTGATTTTAGTTAAATAATTTATCAAGAAGGATCTATGCTCTTAGTTGCCAGAAGTTACCATCACCGATACCTTTAGACGTAAACCCCCATATTACGCTAGACCTTGTTACAGTTGTTTCGATATAGGCAGCAGAGTAATTGTGTTGAGCATGGGGTCATCATACTTCGAGATTATATATACCTGATTTTTTTTTATTTCTCAAAAGTTGCATTAATAATATGATCCAACCATATTAACCTCAATTTGGGGGGCTCGATTTTATTGCAATGCCCACATATGTATTTTTTTTTGTAACAACATGATGAAAACTCATTGAGGAATCTTTAGCTAGCGAACTGTTGTGAACGAAGCTGAATGAATTTTGTGAAGATTTCTAGCGCCGGGAAATGTAATCTAGCAGTATATATTTTTATTGAGTGTCAGTGACTGATATTTCAGATGTATAGAACGCCGCACAACAGAACGCTTGATAATCGTGCCGGTTCTTGCGTTTTGGCTGTGGTTTATTTCTAATCAATTGTCGAGAGCGCAGTTTTAATAAAACGAACACCCAAATTATTTAAAACTGGATGTATAAGCGCCGCAAACTGCGAGCGCAGCCGAAGTCGCAGCCACTTGTGAAGAAAGAAATAGTTGAGACTTATTCATGGACGGTTTCCGTAAAAACCACTTTTTTTTCTACATTATGAAAAAGAAACACAAGCCAAGAATACAGTTAAAGGCTCCTTTCAAACGTTTGCTTGCCAGACCCTAAGTCATGGGCATGTACGTCAGCATATATAGGACTGTAATGCACTTCCAGTAATATAACGCGGGGAGAAGCTCTGTTTGGAATATAGTGAACCCTACGGGAGAAGAACATGGGCGCTCGAGACAAGGAAGTGTAGCTTTCGTGCTCTTCCGAGAGCATACGAAGGCGGTATAATTTTTTCCCACCTCGCGCACTGTGTGTTTTTTGTAACACGAAAGTGTTTTATGCCGGGGTCCACCACGGCTCCTCTGACGTATTTCCGTCACGGATATGACGTTGTAAAATATAAACTATCATAATGAGATCAAAGAAAAATTAGAAGAAAAAAGTCACAGTTTCACCGCAAGAGTGAAGCAATGAATGCGATAGCAAAAAATTGTAATGTTATACGAATTGAGGCTGGTAGCTAACTCTTTTTGGATCCGATCTCACGCAACTCTAGAAAACGCTTGTTTAAGAGAATTGTCTTCGCGTTGAGAGCGCAGCACGTAGAAGGGTACGCCGGCCCGGCCGCCGAGAAGGGGAGATGAGAAGGGGAGATAAAGCGTGCGCCCGCGCCCGCGCTCGTAAAATCGAACGTCTCCTCTGACGTCTCCACCACGGCTCCTCTGACGTATTTCCGTCACGGATATGACGTAAAATATAAACTAACATAATGAGATTAAAGAAAAATTAGAAGAAAAAGTTCCGTCGCCGGGCGTCGAACCTACGACTTCTTGCTCCGCAGCGCGCGGCGCGAAACCACTCGTCTACGGGAGCGTAGGTTCCTCACCTTGCTAACGGCAAGCTATTTATACACACCATATACCGTTGGCGGTCCTCAGAGCTTCTCGACTTCAGCGCGTTTTCGTCATCACTAGCGAGATGGCGCGAAGGTGTCACGGAGCGCGCGCTCTAAAGGTCGTCGCGCCTCTCGCTGGGATGAGCGTGCGCCTCCACGGGGGCGTGATCGCTGGTGCGCGCGCGCGCTTATCTCCTGATCGGGGCATTCGGGCGCTTCGCACGCCTTGTGTTTCCACCGCAAGTTTGCTTTGAAGTTACAGTGGTTAAAGAGTGCACGAAGGTCGCATCGTTCGCCGCAGCGGCCGCGTTTACGAATGGAGCGCGCCGCTTGTAATAATTGTGGCAGTTGTTCGCGCTCGTCCTGTGTATGCTTGTGCGTTCGTTTCGTGCGTCTTTGTGTTAGAGCAGCGCGCTTTAAATGTCGAGTTGCGACAGTTAGTCCGTGCTCGTCTTGTGTATGCTCATTTCGTGCGTCCTTTCTGCTTGAGGTGCGCGCTGCATGTTTCGAGCTGCTTGCCGTCCTTCACGTCACATTACAATTTGTTGCTGCAGCATTCATTCCGTCTCCCTTGTGGCGAAACAATGCACAATAAACGCTCAACTACTTATGTGAATACGTTTCACTTTCGTGTTATACCGATTCCTTTGACAGAGGGATCAGCCATGTTTTTTTTTTCGCTACTTCACGAGTAGGAATGGACCGCGCTGATGTCTTCGCTGAAAACGCCGCGTCTTCGACCGCCTGAGCAACCACTTCTTGAAAACTCTACTGACCCTGTTCTTCTATTATAGCGCCACATCCAGGCTTGTTTGTCTTGGAAGTGAAGAAAATGCAAATGTCACTCACATCGCGTCACGGCAAGCTTACCTGCTGCAGATGATATTAGTTTAAACTGCAAAGGTTTAAAAAGTTCAATGAAAGGCTGGTAAATACACTTGACTTAAAATGTATGGTGCACACCGATTGCGTATCTCTAAAATACATCCGCTCCGTCTTGACAAGAGGAGAATTTATCACATATCCGTAGCATGTATTTATTGCCGCTACACTCTAAGGCAAAAGGGTGTTAAAAGGGTGTGCCGTTCGTCCTCTTGGGGACTAATGGGGCTGCCACAACCATTAGTCCCTTTAAGGACTAACGACACGGGTCTAACAGTTAGTCCCCTCAAGGGACTAACATTTAGTCCTCACATTTACACCCTCGCGGGCAACCGTTAGTCCCCACAGTTGCACCTCAAGGGACTAACATTTAGTCCTCAAGGGACTAACATTTAGTCCTCACATTTACACCTTTGCGGGCAACCGTTAGTCCCCACAGTTGCACCTCGATGGACTAACATTTAGTCCTCACATTTACCCCTTACCGGTCAACCGTTAGTCCCCACGGTTGCACCTCACCGGACGAACGGTTGGTCCACTCAAATGCTCCACTGGGATGAACGTTTTATCCTCAGTTCAAATGATGCGTTAATCCCCAGGGATGATTTCGCACAGTTACTCTCTGCAAGGCTTAATACTTTTCTCGCGTGTTTTTCTCCGCACTGAGCCACAAATGGCGCAGAAAAGAACACGCGAAAAAATATTTAGTCGTGCTTGTTTCACTGCTTTCGCAGTCAATGCAACAGCGAAAGACAAAAGTGAGACAATGAAATGTTTTATTTTTCTATATACATATTAAGTTTCTGCATTCTTTCAGTGAATTCGCTGCCAGATGTCAAATTCAGGTCCAGCCGCGTTGTCATATCTCGTACAGTCGTCTTGGTGAAGCTGCTCCAACGGAAGCGACAGATGACTGGCATTGCACGCACAAGCGCACGCAGCCTCCTGCACGTAGTGGACGTCTGCACAAAAAGATTGCAAACAGTTAAGTCACATGTGACAGTGAGGAAGATACACGCACATGGCAAATACGTGCAAGGTGAAATAAATACGCACGTCTAAAATATGGCATGCAAATATTTCCACCGCGATGTCATACATAATTGAAAACGCATTTCGAGTCACGTAGCGCAACAGCTCAAGTGCGGCAGCCGCAGCCATCATGCCTAGGCGCCGCGACCGCCGAGCCGCCAACGAGTCGGCGAGTTCTCTGCGAGCGGCGCCTGTATACAGCTCGAGCAAGCGAACGCGGGGCCGAACGCGGAGCTTCTGCCGCCAGCGAACCTCGAACAGAGGAGCGAGCGAACGCGGAACCGCCGCCACGAACGGCGCAGAGCTGCTTTCGAGCGAGCGCCGCGGAAACCGACGGTAATGGCGACAAATTTTCACAAAGTTCCTGGATCGAGCGGCAGAGTACGTACAACGCGCGAACGCGGGGCCACCGCCGGGGCCGCCGCCACGAACGGCGCTGAGCTGCTTGCGACCGATTGACGGAGAAGCCAACGGTAATGGCGAAAATTGTCCACAGAGTTCCGAAGCACAGCTAAAGTCGGCTAGCTAAAGCACCCGCCAGCTGCCTGTGCACTTCAAGCGCGCGACATACAACCGAGCGCGTTGACGGCAACCGCAATGAGTTTTGGACGAGTCGCACCGCAGCGGCGAGGCCTCTGCCCAATATCGCGAGCCCGCAGCTCATCACCGCGGCGAGAGCGTCCAGGCGGCCGACGGCAATGGCGGCCAATTTTCAGGCAGTCACAAAGCACAGGCGAGCGGACGCCGAAGCCGACCTTCGCGGTGCATTTCGTGCGCGCGATATATACAACACGATCGAGCCCGTTGCCAACTACCGCGATGCGCTTCGCGCAAACGACAGGTACGGAAAAATAAAGTATGATCACTTACTTGTGAAATAATCCAGCGCCAACTTCTGCCCAGAGTCGGATTGAATTCATGGATCCGATAGGCCTATGTCTTCTCGGCCGCCATTCCCAGCCGGTGTCGACGCAGTGCCGTTGCTACGCCAGCGCACCGTGGCCGGAGAAATACAGCGCGGCGTCTCGGCGTGTCGAGACCAGCTCCAAACTTCATGGTTGCGGCGAAACGTAAAAGCAGCACCGCACGCTCATCCACCCATACGCGGCATACGTGTTTATCCAAGGCACCGCGGCGTAGTTCCTAAATCGTCGAACTCTCCGAGCGCGACACAACCGCCAACGCGCCTCCATGAAAACAAATGAGAAGACTGACTAAGAGCGAGGAGGACGGTTAGTTTCCTTGACAACAGTTTGCACACGTGACGTATCTTCCGCGCGGTTCATCTGTTTGGTGCCTTTTGGGACTAACTGGTTTGCACACGGCACGCATCCCTCTGTGGTTACTCCTCCGCGGTGTATCCGTTCATCGCGCGCGCCTATTAGGCTCTGTTACTCCTCTTTCGGGTAATTTTGCCTTAGAGTGTACGTACTTTCAGCATTATGGCCCATGTATGTTCGAGGGAAACACGACGCTTGGCAAATGTTTCGGCGTTTGGGACATATATTTTGCAAGAGACAGCGCACAAAGATTCTGACAGCACACCATAAGGCATTTCACTCAAAAACTTGGACCATCTCCCCGAAGGGAACCCTGATGGGATGCGAAGCAGCAGCGGTGCGCACGGCGTTGACCGGGTTGAAACGGGCGTCATCGCAGATAAACGAGCCGAAAGAGTGTTTCCACTCGACGTGCGGTCGAGCGTTGCGGGCGGTGGAGAGGGTGAAGCGAGAGAGAAGTGACACGTTCAGAGGTGTTGCGAGCGGGCGGAGCGAGGGAAGCGTGCGAGGGGAACGTGGCGTCGACGCGCAGCTGTGGCGTGACCTACTTGGCAACGCTCCAACACCTACGGCGAGGGGAACGCGTTGCGGCGCATTCCTACGGACGCACGTAACGTACGGCGTTACACACGTGAGTCAAATAGATGCTTCGCATCTAAAAACCTATGTCGTTTTATTTCGGCGACTCGCCGACCATCAGGAGTAAGCCAACGAACTTCGCACGCTTTGCTCACAGCAGCCTTCATCGGCGTGTTTCCGCGGCGCTCGCTTTACGGGTGACGACGGCATCAACTTTTAAGGCGCAGATGCATTACCGGGTGCCATACTTACGCGTCTTGCGCACTTGTGTCGCCTTATTTTTGACTAGCTACTTCGCTTGACACCACGCCGTCTTGCACAGCTTGCATCAATACATGACGTCGCATTATGTCGCGGCCAGCGTAAATGCCGACGTATGCACTTCGGAAAACGGCTGCCATCTTGGTTTAGATTGCTTCGCAGCCGCTATATCTTATTGACGAATTTTGTCGTACGGCATTTGGGCTTTCTAACTCTACACATATACTTAATCCGAAGTACCAAGTTTTGAGATGCATCTGGTAAGCAGATTGCGTTTGATAACAAATCTGACGCGTATTCTATTTGCAAAATGGGGTGTGAATCTTTGTGGGTACATTCCTGAGGTGACAATAATAATATCTGCGTTTTACGTGTCAAAGCCAAAACATGATTATGAAGTACACCGTAGTGGAGGGCTCCGGAACTAGGCACTGACATCGCACTGTACACGGGTTTCTGGTGTTTGGCCTTGAAAGGTGACCACCGCGGCCGGTATCGAACCTGGGACTTCAGGTGAAGATTTCCGACGCTGACATGGAACATTTTATTCTTGGGCTTCATTATTTGCTACTGGCAGGGCTTAGAGCTGTTCAGCGGCTTTATGATTTATCCGGAGCAGCGTACTGAATACTTCTTGGTTTGGATTTATGGCTTAACGCAATTGAGTTCAAATTCTTATCTAGCTCTATTTCACTCGCAAAGCGCCCACACCTGCTCTTCTGTAATATATGCTAGTTGTCCTATACTAAATAGAATGCACCACAGGGTGGCTCTGCATTATCGTAGACGCTCTGGGAACTGTTGTTTTTACGGTGAATGCGACTCAAAACAATGTCTTGCTTGTTTCCGTAGTTATTTTTTGGTGTATGACATCGTCCTGCCCCTGTTCCAGTGTTTGTTCTTTAAACAGAAATTTGTGCAAATCGTCTTCACTAGGGATCTATGAAATGCCGATATTGCTAACGGAAGCAACATTAATGGGCCAGCCGTATGTTATCGTCAACCTCGACAACTCCTTGCATGGCTTCCGCCATTCATGGCCGGCATTATTTGGCTTCCATAGCGTCACTACATTTTTGAGCACGTATTGGCAAGGCAATGGAGCGTCTAATATACGGTGGCATTCTTCGGTAGATTGACAGCGTTATTATCCTGGATGCGAAATTGTTCCTGAAGTGGTTTTGTAAACGTATCTTATTTAATTTACGCAGTTGAACATCTCAAGGTGGCTCAGGCAATGAGAGAGGCTGAGCTGAGGTTCCGAGATAAATTCGATGACCTGGGCTTCCTCAACGGGCCCTCCAATTGAGCATCACACGGGCTTCTATGGCATTCCGCCTCTTTAAAAACTACTCGAGCCTACGCTCTAAATTCGCTAACCCTTACTACAGGTGCACATATTCAAATCCTAGTATACTTATATTTTAGTAAGTAGATGGCTGTAACCGCTTGCTGGTCTGCAAATAGAGCAACAACACTCATCAATTACAAAAGTGACAAGTGATAACATAATAGCGCAGCGTATAAAGAACTGCCATGTCACGCAGCCACGGTAATGACAATACGTTTTTATGTAATGAAACTAATACACTTTTAGCAAGAGAACAAAACTTATGCGCCACTAAGAGATATTTTATTTAACTTTATTTCACGAACTTGATTTCACGAAGACGGTGGCTAGCCGGGCGTACGCTAGCAAAATCAGTCTGCAGTCAAAGGAACTGTTCTTTACAGCTGCTGTGAACTAGCTCATGTTTGGCGAAACGGCACTCCAAGTAACAACACATACATACACATACAGCACAACGTGCAAGGAAATGTCGCTTGAAGCTGCCCTCGAATTTCGAAACACGGAGTACGTTAATCATTGGTGTTTCACTGCACCAAAGATGACACACAATAAAACGCAGCACTCCCGTATCGCGACACTGTAGACGCGATTAAAGAACGTTTGGATATAACTTACCGCAACTTTCCACCTGACGTGTTCCGGGCTAGAAAGCTTATTTTTCTGCAGTCTAACGAACGAAAAAAGTGTAAACGCTTTTTAAAAAAAAATCTTAAAGAAAACCCGACTTTGTTGCCGTGCACAATTTAAATTTTGGCCGAGACAACATTGTAAGCAATGCCTGAAAGCGGTAACGGGGCCACATGAAAATGCTGCAAAAGAAGGTTGTAAACTGCACTACATTACATGTTCTACTATTCATTGTATAGGATAGAAACTAGCGGGTATTTGTGCTTAATTTCTGTTAAAGTGGGGTCAGTCTAACAGGTTGCTAAAGCCCTTTCATCGTGTTCAGCATACAAACGCCGTCTGCACTGAGTCACTGCAGTTAAAGCTACTGCTTATTTTTAACATGACACACACCTGTTCGCTTTGTTCTTCTACAAGGTGCTAGTTAGACCATGACGTAGTCATGACGTCGTAGTGGACGTTATCACATGAAGGTGATTGCTAGCATCGTTCCTGCTGACGCTGCCGTCGGTAACTTTTCGCGTTTCAGTAGCCATCCGACGTTTTCGCCTTGATACTTCATGGGCAATTTAGGTGTTATCCCTTCGACAGTCAAATAACTAGAAAAATACAGTGAAAAATGCGATAGTGAAATAACTACAGAGTGAAATAACTATAAGGATAAGGATGGGGTGGAGCACTTTCCGCAAGCATTCTCAAATCATGAATGGTAGTCTACCACTATCCCTCAAGAGGAAGGTATATAAGAGCTGCATCTTACTGGTACTTACCTACGGAGCAGAAACCTGGAGGCTTACAAAGAGGGTTCAACATATATTGAGGATAACGCAGCGAGAGATAGAAATAAAAATGATACGTGTAACATTAAGAGACAGGAAGAGAGCAGAGTGGGTCAGGGAACAAACGGGGGGTTATGGATATCATAGTTGAGATCAAGAAGAAGAAATGGACATGGGCCGGGCACGTAGCATGTCGGCAAAGATAACCGCTGGTCATTAAGGGTAACGGACTAGATTCCAAGAGAAGGCAAATGCGTGAGGGCGAGACAGATAATTAGATGAGCAGATGAGATTAAGAAGTTTGCAGGTACCACGTGGCAGCAGAAAGCGCAGGGCCGGGTTGATGGGCGGAACATGGGACAGGCCTTTGCTCTGCAGTGGGCGTAGTCAGGCTGCTGCTGCTGCTGATGATAATGATGATGATAATGATCATGATGCTTCGACAGCGTCAAAGTGCTGTGTTTCAGTCCAGGCGTGCGGTGCTTAATGCTCGTTGTCAAAATACTCGCAGGATTTTTATGCGAGAAGCGTCTGTGCAGCAATAAAAGACTTTCGCGTAGTTATGTGTTGCCGATTGCATGGCGCAGAACCTCTTCCGGACGTACCACTCAACCTACTGTTTCCCTCATGGATACAAGCTCGCCGTCTTAACACTCACTATCGGTGGAAAGACCAGAAAACAAGGCTGTTCGATGAGGAGAGAGTCAGTGCAGAATACCAGGCGGACGATACCGTACTAATACCAACAGGCATAATGCAACCTCCACTTTTTTATGAGTACGGGCCAGAAGCACTGAACTATGGGGCTCTTGGAATGGTAAGCACTCCTTTCTTTGAGTTTTAGGCATTAAGCATTCTGTACTTCATGCGAGTGCACCTTACTGTGGTATTCCAGGGAGAAATGGAGTACTGATGTCTACACCGACAACACGGTTATTAAAAAACAACATGCTTTGACAGCCTGGCGCGTTTCGCACACGAGCTCGACGTCGACACGAGTACAGCGCAGCCAAAAAATTTTTTTCGAGGGAAGGGAGGGGGGGGGGGAGAGCTTCATCGATACTTTATCTATGTTCGTGCGTGCATTTGTATGTGTCCGTGGATATACGCATGCAACAACGAAAAAATTGGGAGTGGGGGGTAGCCACCGAAGCCCCCGCCCCCTCGCTAAGCTACTGGTTGAGGCGGAAATACTTTCCGCTGCTGAAGATGCATTGAAATGCCTAGTTATATGTACATTTTACCTCACGTTAATCCTACACACTGTTACTTCGTTTTATTTTCATGATTTTTTACACTTACTTTCCCTTTTGTATGGGTCTTTGAACACCTTTTATTTTTATGTATTAGGATGTGCTATTATCACGATGTACAATTACGTTTCTTTTTTTTTTTGTTCCGCTGTGTTAACTGCCAATTTTTTTCTTGACGTGTTATTGAATTTTGGATCGATTCTCCCACAGTTGAAAAAAAACTGGCGCAGGGGCGTACGTATGCTCCACGTAGCGAAGCAGTTTTCGAGCTGTCTGTAGCGTCAACGTACAGTAAGGGGTGAGAGCGGAACATATACAAAGGCAGGAGCCTCTAGGGACGTCTGTCTAGATTGCGCCCATGACCACGCCCTTTTGCGGAGGCCCCAGAGGAGCCCCTTCACGCTGCTTCGCCCGACGGAGCCGGCCAGCGTGCTTCAGCCGCATCCGTCTGCAGCCTTCGCAAGCTTTCGCTCACACATAGAACATACGACGCGCGGGGTTATGTTTTCTTTATAAGGCTTTATAAGGGAGATGAAGGCTGTGGTATAGGTTCGCCTCGAGGGTCCATGTAATTGCAATCCCAACAAAAAAAAATGTGGTCAGAGTTTTCATTAAATTTTAAAGTACAATCATTTCAATTGTGCCAGTGTCTTTTTTTGCAGTGAGCGCAACAACTAAAGAAAATTCGGGAGATCCCACGCAGGGCTGCCAGGTCGAAAACACAAAAATGGCCAAGAAATTCGAAAAAAAAGCTAGCTAAAAGGTAGCCAACTTTAGCCAAGGGCAGACAAAGTAGCCGCTCGTGTGTGAGAACAACTGGTGCGATGTAAACTTAAATGAGTAGATGCAGTTGTCGTTTGGTGGAAATGTGAGCAAATGCAGAATGAAACCTGGAAGTCGTAATTGATGAGGTAAAAAGGGCATAAATTGTTGGCTTCACGAAACATTTCATGCAGGATGACGAAGTTTCATGCGCTCGTTTTATGCGTTGCATGATTTGTTTTGGAGAACTCTAACACCAGGCTTGAGGCGACAAAAAAATGCGCACTGCACGAGTGTGCTCTAAATCACAGTTGCCGAGATATAAGCCTGAACTGTATTCACTTCGCTATCGCTTCTCGCGCGACGACAAAGTCCGAGCAGTTAACCCTGTTACCTTCTCGGTACATCAATCATATACTTGATTAATGTACACATTTTTGTACAGACGTGTTCGTTTTTCATTGTTCAGGTGTTCAGTTTCCGTTTCGGTTTTGTGTAGCGTGACGGACGCCGGACAAGGCTAGGCCGCTAGGCCCTAAAGAGCTTCGCCCCTAAAAGTTCAACTACCGCAGCGGTTAAACTATTATCATGGGGGTTAACGGTCGCGATAGAGTTGTGCCACTATATAGGTGTCAACGTGGGCTGTATCCGCGTCAAGCGGTGCTATAGCTGCAGAAACACCGATAAACATTGTACAAACTCTCATAATCACTACACAAAAAGCACTACTTCTGTGACGACGCTTTTCACTTTCGTGTTATACCGATTCTTATGACGGAGGGATCAACCATATTTTTTACAGCGAAAGCTCTTATACGATCACAACGGCAGTGGCAGTGGGTAGTTGTCCGCCGCCGCCGCAGCCGGTTGTCCGTAACCGCTATCGTGCGAAATAAGAAAAAAAATGAAATAAGACGAAAATTCTAGAAACATCGGCCACTCTTACACACTATGAAGATCACCCAAGCATTAGCACCTCTCCCAGCGGGTTACGTTGCGCGTCCTTAATCTCGCTTTTCAAGAGGAGGCGATGGCGTCAACCTGGTCGACGGATACCACCGTTGGTGGCTGTTATTCTCTGCTGCCACCCACCGCCTACCAGCCGCTCTGTGCTCTAAGCCATGGCTCTGGTGATAGCGAGGTGTTTGTGGCCGTTATATATTACAGCGAAAGCTGTTGTGAGATCACAACAAGAGCCGATTATGGCGCCGTAGTTATACACCACCGCCAAATCTAGTGTTCCTAACCCCTCTCGCGATAAATAAGGAAAAAGATGTAATCATAAAAAATTCCAAGAAATCGCTGTGCTTTGAACACGGGTCCTTAGCGTGGCAGTCGACTATTCTATCACAGAGCTACGCTGGTGCTTGAAACTCCTTACGCAAAAGCACCCTATACAGGTGTCATGCCGGGCAAGGAATGATGTTAACATATTGAATATAGCGTCCTAGAATAGTAAAATAACAACCAGGCGTCACACAATGCGAATTGCGCAACGAGTGGGTCGTTTAATGCTTGCAAACCATTATAGCAGGCTCAGCCATAATTCTTCATCGTCATCAGCCACAGCACAAAGTGCACATAATGCCTCATATATATCAAGGGAGTAGCTCGCTTATCCGCAGATTGACGAATAATGGCATAGTCGGCGCACCCCTAGTTCACGAAAGTTACGGTGGTTTGTGGCATAGTGGGTACAATATATGTGTACTTGTATTGAGAGCTGAGAGTCTGCAAAGGGCTGTGGAAAAGACCCTCTTCCAGCTTTCGCTGTGGCTGTGCTGCGTATTCAGCGCAGGCCTAGTGTTTTTGTTTATTGCGATAGCAATTATATGGACACTCTCGGCTGCTTTTCGCCGTCTGTCGACGCCGTCTGTCGACGCCGTCATTCCAGACCACCTAACGGGGGTTCGAAACAGCGACCCCTCGCCCCGCCAGCCTGCTAGCCAACACAGCCACATGCCATGCTCGTGCCAGCGATATAACGGCGAGCTATTCATATGCACCATTTGCCGCTCGCGGTACGCAGATCTCGGAACAGCTTGAGCGTGTTATCTATCACGCCATGCTTTTACAGTTTGTTTCAAATTGAAAACTGCCCTTGAGATGCGCACGAAAACGTGGCTCCCTTCTGTACCACTCATGATGTAGAATGAAACAAAAGAACACCGGGCACGCGTCAGACGCCACCGCGTGGCAGGAGACGCAGAGGGGTCATTCAACGTGCCGCAGTTTAAAAGAAAAAGAAGTATCAAACAGCGTCGAAAAGTCATATAATCATATAATCAATCCTTGGCCAATCCCCCTGAGTGGGTATGAGCCACGTCATAGGCAACAACAACAACAGCGTCGGCTTCTGCATTGTGGACACTCGCAGCGCGTTGCTCAAATACAAACACGTAACAACTGCGACATTTGTTAGTTCACGCTTGTCCTGTGTATACCTATGCGTCACTTTCGAGCGTCCTTTGTGCTGCGGCGGCGCGTTGCAAGTATCGAGCTGCTTGTCGTTCTCCGTGTGACAAACTAATTTCTTGCTATCGCATTCATTGCTTCGCCCTAGTGGCGAAACTGTGACTTTTTTCTTAACACCCTTGCATTTAATTTACCCATCGTGGTTCTCGCCGTTCCTGGGTAGATATAATCTGTCAATCAGCTATGGCGCATACCCGTAAACCACGCCCCGTGGTATATGGGTATGTGCCACACGTCTCTGGAGGAAAAGGTTTGACGACGCACACGACGGGATTTGTACGTCCTTCATGCCATGATCAGCGAGACCTATTTGTGAAACCCTTTAACCCTCCCATACTAATTTTGATCCACCCCAAATTAAGCAGGCGATCTTAGAGCGCCCAAACGTAAGCGGGTAGATAGATAGATAGATAGATAGATAGATAGATAGATAGATAGATAGATAGATAGATAGATAGATAGATAGATAGATAGATAGATAGATAGATAGATAGATAGATAGATAGATAGAAACGCTGAAAATGCGAGCAGTTCGCTAAGGAATGCTTCGCATTTAATATACAAACCAGCACCTCACGACACCTGTAGGCATGCACCGTATATCAATTCATAATCGTATATGAAATCATAATCTCTGTTTTAGAGTACAATGGTTTGAGGCACAACCGCCAACCCTTCGGAGCAATCGCCATAGAGAACATTCAGGCCATACACCCGTAGCGAAAGCGGCATGAACTGCGGAGAATTGACTCACCTGCGCTTCCTTTTGTTTATCTTGTTTTCAAATGCTCTTGTTCAACTGTTCTTGTGTTGTTTTTGTGTGATAAGGTGATATTTTGTATCCTTTCCTGTTGTTTTCATGTAATTACCTGATTTTTTCGAAATTGTATATGTTCTATGATTTGATCGCATTTCTACCGTTTTTTACTTCGCTGCTCCAAGGGCGATGCGTCTATCTACCAGGGCCGGCTTTTTGCCTCCGCTTCGCTCTACCGTAGACCCGCATCTAACACGCCAAGGTCGCGCTTCGCTGTCGATTCGCTGGCTCGGACAGTCGAACTAGCCCTTCGGTGATGTTGCCGTTCGAGCACGGCCGATGAAAACGGGCAGCTTACTAGGCTTTTTGATTATCAAACGTTGTGCCTTTCTGACGGCAATGCGAGACAAGAGATCAAAACCAGCGGTCCTTTGCTCGGCTTCGCAGTTAAAAATGAAATGCTGAGGTCAAAACAGCGCACACTTGACAAGGACGGACGGAGAATAGACAAGACACAGGCGCTGACTAACAACTGAAGTTTTATTGTTCATACGCCATGAAATATATAGCACGTATCAACAACAAAAAATTTGGGGAGAGGCACAGCAAAAGGAGCAAGGCTTGATAAAAGAGCACACTCACAGCAGTTTACCAAGAGGGATCATGATTATGTAGCCCCTGATAGGAAGGCTAGCTCTCTATCTAAAAGGGCTATGGATGGGGTGCTGACACAGCTATCCTGTAGGGTAACAATGTTCTGGGCTTCTACAATTTCTCTAATCATTTTATCACCGGACCTGCGCAGTATTCTCGTGCTGTTGAATTGAGGCGAGCATTCACAATCTCGGCAGTGGATGCCCAGATGTCCTGAGATTCGCACGGTCACATTATACTTATGCTCTAACAATCTTTTATTAAGGCATCGGCCCGTTTGGCCGACGTAAGAGCGTCCGCAAGTCAGGGGAATAGAATAAACGACTCCCTCAGCACATGGCACGAAGATTGTTAGAGCATAAGTATAATGTTAGAGCATAAGTATAAGTATATAGGTGTGGTGGGAAGCAAGTATACATACTACTTCTTGCCAAGTAAACAGTGAACCTCCAGCTGCTCTGAACGCACAAAGATGAGGTTTATTCTTCCAAACTACTAATAAACTTCGCACCATGGCTCGTCTGAAAAGAGAAGAAACAAAGAAGATCAAAACACTTGAACCAAAAGAAAGAAGGCAATCTTTACCAAAATTGAATTTTGCATCTACCTTGCAAAAACAAATGAGCCACACAGCAGAAGGATTTAAATTTTGATGCATCCGCAGCATGCCCAAACTCACAAAAGGAAAGGGCCCCAAAACCCCTGTGAAGTGAAATGTAATGTCCACATAAATAAAATCCAAATGACTTCTGTGCAGGTGACATTAAAAGAGACACCAAGGGGAGACATTAAGTTCAGCTGAAATGCTAGATTATCATACTGAGATCACACATACGTAACTGCTCAAGCAAAGGGTGATCTTGAAAGTGAGAAAGCAACGTAAAAGTGAAAATAAGATTTTGCACACTAACTGTTGGCCACGTACAATGACCATGAACAGATTCAAACAGGGACTGGCTTAGAAGGGGTGTTAGTTATTATCAAAAGTGCCAAATTAAAAGGGTTAAAGAGGAGATGAAAACACGTTCTGTGACATTTAACCTTTCTGCACAAGACAAGGCACATGAAACATGAAATAAGCAAGTCAGAACATAAGCAATGAGCCATTGCTAAGGTTCACATGTGGAACAAAGTTTGTTTCCGCTCCCACATCACGCCAGGGAGTTGCGGGTGGACAGTATTGCGAATCGTCCTTCACTCATGTTTTCACAAGTTAACTCAAAATGCACCATGAGAGTGTCATAGACGGCATCATAAGCTCAAGGCAAGCACGTCGATGCTACCCAACTTTCTGTTGCAGCATACTGTGTAGCACATTATTAAACATAACACATTTCATTCGGACAGGGGCGTAGCCAGGGGGTGGCACACCGGGCACGTGCCCCCCCCCCCCCCCGAAATTTTTTTCGCCATGGCATACATAGCGAAAAATGGCCATTTTAAAGAGGTGCCCTCCCCGAAGTCATGAAGGTGCCCCCCCCCCCCCCCGAAAAAAAATTTCTGGCTACGCCCCTGCATTCGGAGTTCACAGGCACACACGCCCCTGCTCGTCAGGCTCGAGAAACAATGCCTCACAATGAAATCAATGTTGCAGAGGCTCCTGCTTTTATTATTGGGGACTTGGCTTTGCTCTCCACTGACTTATTTCATGTACTGTTGCAGTATGCAGAAAAGCTAGCTACACAACCTCCCAGGAGCATTTTGCATTCTGTGACACTGACGTTGACATGCTGTCTAGCTTCTGAAGCAATAGTTTCATCATTGTCATGTTCAGAGTCAGGTATAACTTGTATAGAACCAAGCACTAGATCAAAACGACCACTAACAAAATAAACTACACGTCCTACTTGTTCTCGTTCATGGCTTCTTTTTTTTCTGTTCATGGCAACTTTGAGCTCCGTTGCTTAGTAATGCAGCCGACGTGACAAAACACCGAGAAGCTTGCAAACATGCACTACAAAGATTAAAAATCCGGAGAAGCTCAGATGCCCTTTTGCTTCACACTGCTTTACAGAATGAGGGAGCGTGCATTGTATGTATTTCAGTGGAAAAGTTTTTGAAGTGCTTTATAGAAAATGGAACTGCACACTGAAAAGTAGTTAGCTGGATGGCTTGATGGAAAAAAAGTTTCACTCATTTCATTAGTTCTGAGCATCTTACTTACACCGAGGAAGCGTGAAAAATATATGATAAAAAAGAAGCAGGTGAAGGCATCTTAATAAGAAACAGTGGACACGAGAAATCAGACTCTAGCGAGTCATTTTTGGCCCATCTTTGAGTGGCTGTCCCACATGAAAGTGCAGTCAATTGCAGCCATTAGCAAGGCATAGCTCAGGCATGCTTTCACCCCCTTTCTCTTTACTCGAGCTGATATTGATATCATATATCATCAGCAAAATTTAGAATGTACTTTTTTTCCACCATTTCGGGAACAAAACTTTCGCTCTGTGTTTTAAGTTTCATTCTGAGAGCAATGCACATCACCTATAAGTGAGCTGTGTTTCAAATTTGTTGTCTAGAGGTTTCTGTAATGAATCTAGGGAAAAAAATGACTAATCTCTAAATGGAGCAGAGCCACATAGTATTAAAGAGGAAATGCTAACAGGACCGAAGGAGCACAACGAATTTGACTGCAGTAACAACTACACCACAGACACCTGCGAGGCTGTAAACATGCTTATGAAATTACTGCCATGGGCGCAACTTTATTAGCAACGTTACCGAGTTCCCGAGCCCACCAGAAAACAAGCTCGTGTCATTCAAAGATGACAAGGGAGTGACAGGATCGGTTCAAGTGACCAGTGGGGCAATTTGTAAGCGGCACAAAGCATGCGACATACAACAAGTGCGAGATTTCTATTGTAGAGGCTATACTAAAGCGTAATAGCCTTGGTTATTTATTTGAGCTCAAGTATATAAATGGTGAGCGCCATTTAGAAGAGAGAGAGAGAGAAATAACTTTATTGGGTCCAGCGGTTTGGGGAACAGGTCCCCGCCTAAACGGCGGCCAGTAGCCCTTGGGTCCTGGCGGCGTTTTCGGCCAGCTGGACGGCCCAGAGTTGCTCGTCCGGATCCGAGCTTAGCAGTAAGGCCTCCCACTGCTCATCGTTATCTATATTGCGACCCTGTAGGGACGCCTGAGGGCTTTGTGATTTCATTGTAACTGACCAGGCGTTCCTCTCTCATCTCTGGCTGAGGTTGCTCACTGGCTCGGTGTGTAAGTTCTCGAGCCACTGTGTGAGCCGCCTCGTTTCCAGGGAGAGAGGCATGCGCAGGTGTCCATATTATTTCTATGTGCCCATTGATTTGCAGAGTGGTTAAAATTCTAAACGCCTCCGACGAGATTCGCCCTCTTAGAAAATTTCGCACCGCTGTCTTCGAGTCACTAATTATGTGTCTTGCCGACGTTGAAGCTATGGCCAATGCGATCGCTGATTCCTCTGCAGTTTCTGCGCTATGCGTTCGGAGTGAGCCGCTGGCTTCTATCTTACCCCCCTCCGTTTACGACAGCTACAGCCATTCTTCGTTCATGTGGATATGTCGCGGCGTCAACGTAGACCACGTCCTTGATGTTCGCATATCTAGTTCTGAGGGTCTTCACCCTTGCCGCACGCCTTTCCGCGTCATGCTCCGGGTGCATGTTTCGGGGAATCGGTAGAACGTGTATCCTGTCGCGTATTTCTCGCGGTATATCGGCCTTGTTTCCCTGCTGCGTTGCATAGCCAATGTATAGGCAGTCAAGTATCCTCCTGCCCGTAGGAGTCTGAGTTAATCTCTCATATTGGGCCGTTTTTTGAGCTTCTATTAATTCATCTAGGGTGTTGTGGACACCTAACGCAAGTAGCCTGTCCGTGGGTGTACTGACTGGTATACCAAGTGCTTGTTTATACACTTTCCTTATCAATGCTTCAATTTTAGTTTTTTCTGCCATAAGGAGGTTCAGATAAGGAGCCACGTATACTATTCGACTTATGGCGAAAGCCTGCACTAACCTAATTAGGTTGGCCTCCTTCATGCCGCTATGTCGGTTTGAGATTCTAGCGATCAGACGCATTGTTTGTTGCGTCCCTCTTTCTAATGCCTTTATCGTTTCATTATTCCGCCTGTTTGCTTGTATCCGCATGCCTAACACCCGAATACTCTCAACTGCCGGTATTTGTTGGCCCTGCGCTTTCAGTCGTATTTGTGGCGTACCGTTGTTGGTTTTACAGCCCCTTCTATTTGGGCGGTAAATCAAGAGTTGTGACTTTTGCGGTGAGCATTGAAGGCCCCTACTACCCACATAGTCCTCTACTCTGCGTATTCCTTCTTGGAGGGTAGCTTCGATGTATCCGTCACTGCCTCCCGTGACCCACAGCGTAATGTCGTCAGCGTATAAGCTATGAATGTAGCCCTTCCACGGTGCTCAACGTCTCCGGAAGCCCTATCATGGCCACATTGAAAAGTAACGGGGAAAGAACCGAGCCTTGTGGTGTACAGACATTTCTTTTGGGTACACATCACATAACACTGGTACAACTGGCCACATTCTCTGCAACCCAGAACAACAAGGTGAAGTGTGTCCAACTTCACAACTGTTTGCAAGAGCTGTTAAGGTGCAGACTAGGCTGCAGGCAAGTTGCAACGTTGTGTGTTTGAACAATATGACAAGCACTTGCTGTTACATACTGTTTCCTGTCTTGGAGTTCCTCACTAAATAGGTGCAATAAGTTTGTCAGCTGGGTGAGCAAAATAGCGCACATTTTGACGGATGGAGAAAGCAACACAGCACCAGTGCTAACTATTACAAATCTTTATTGGAAACAGCAGACAAAGACGTATGTATAGAAATGGGTGAGGTGAGTGTGAATGTCACAGAGGCATGACTGCAAACCATCTGAAATCGGCACAAAGGAATGCAAGTTGCTTTTCGGGCAAACTAACAGAAGGTGTGCTAACACACCGTGTGCCCAACCACTCAATCATTTCGGCTTCAGTTACCTCAGGAATAACTTTGTTTCATTTTTGACAATCACATCAAATTAATCAAATTCATGCTGACATTCACATGAGCCAAATTGCATGGCTATAGGACCGTCTGCGTTTTTCTTCATTGCCACAATGCTCTCTCAAATGCCCATTAAGGCACATAGTAGAGTGGCCACTGTAGAACATTCTACAATTCCGCGAAATCAGATAAACTGAATGGTCAGCACATGAAACGAACTTGGATAGATCTGGTACGTTCAGCATGTCACCGACGTCTCCTTCCAAAGCACACTAAGTAGAGTGGCCACTGTAGAACATTCTACAATTCCGGCGAAATCAGATAAACTGAATGGTCAGCACATGAAACAAACTTGGATAGATCTGTTACGTTCAGCATGTCACCGACGTCTCCTTCCCAAGCACACTAATTTTGCAGAGGCTGAAAAGTTCTCAAGGGGCACTTAACAGAACAGATACGTCAAAGTGACCAACAATTTTCATGAGATTAAGAGCAATCTCGTGCATGTAAGCCACAACAACATTAAGTCTCCTGTCAGTGCACTTGACAGTGCGGGCGCACTGATAGAATGATTTGTCAAGTAAACTTCTTGCCACTGTTACCTGTAGATTACTTAAATAATGAGCTTCCAGCAATCAAGTTGCCTTATTCCGAAGTGCCTGAACAGTCAAATGCACACACATTTTCAACATAGCATTACGGAAGGTCATGTTAGCAATGCTCCTGTCTACCGGCCTGGAATGCGACGAGAGGAACAGCATCAAATGATTGTTCGCTCAAGGTTTATAACAACAGCAGGTGCAGTGACGGCTACAATGAAACATTAACTTGAGAAATCTCAATTTACCCTGAACAAGAAGCTCAAATGTTAAATCTAGAAACATTGGGCACTCGCGTAGTAAAAAATGCTACAAGCACTAGTTTCAAGAGAGTTCGAGTCATTGTTAAGAAAGGCACCCACAAATATGATGGCCTTTAAAACGGTAGTATCAGTAAGACTGTCCACTGTAAAGTTTACCCAAGAATAAATCACTATGAACAGGAGCAATGGAAAAACCAATACATGCCTTGCTTTTGCAAGCGTGGAATAGCGTTCCATTCAATGAACATAAATATTAGATAAAAGCCTATAGTACACAGGTTCTCAGCCATGGATTTTGGTGACTTTGTGGGCTATTGAAAGTTGAGGGAGCCCTTGCAGTGAGAGTAAGGCGAGGGGTCCTAAATTAACACAGCATGCAGTGTGGAATAGGCGCCTTTTCATTCTCCCTGGCAAAGAACGGTCAAACTAAAGTGCCGCACCTATTTAATCTCAACTGCTTGTCAATAATTTGTGTGGTCTGCAGCCACAATTAAGCATGTTTGCTCTTCTAGGAAAAGCATGCTTGCATGCATGTCGTATAAAACTGCAACCAAAGCTTTACAACCATCTCACAAACAAGAAATGTACCTAAATTGGCTCTGCCACAATCAAATAATGCTATGCTGTAAAACATACCAAAACTGAAAAGGGGCCGCTGTCACGGGGCATCATGTGCCTGCAAAAAGCGCGTTTTTTTTCGAGGATGTCACTTGCTGGAAGCTGGTTATCTGAGTAATCTACAGGTAGCAGTGGTCGAAAGGTTATTTCACAAATTATCTTCCCGCAATGTCGAGCGCATTGTTGTAGCGCCTTACATGCATGATGTTGTGCATAATCTGAAAGAGATTGCTGGTCACCTTGACATACCTGTTTTGTTTAGTGCCCCTCAATTTTTTCAGCCTTTGCAATAGTAGTGTGCCTGGGACGGAGTGGCTGGTGACATTCTCAAAGAAACATACATCTATGTTTGTTAGATGTATTGATCATGCTGTGTATTGGATCACACTGCATTGTGAAATGTTCTACATTAGCCATTCCACAAAATGAGAGAAGACCATTGCAAACTAGGGTCTTCTAGCTATGCACTATAGCATGTGAGGATGTCAGCCTGAATTTGATGAAGTTGATGGGATTCTGAAGAGTAAAGAAAGCGCAGACCTTGAGACAATAGGAGCCGAAATGATTGAGAGTTTAGGCAAGGGGTGTGTTGCACGCCTGCTTTTAGTTTGTCTGAAAAGCAACTTACATTCCTAGTGCCGATTTCAGATTGTTTGCAGTGATGCCGGTGTGACACGTGCACTCACCTCACATATTTCTCTGCTATTTCAAATAAACATTAGCTGATAGTGCTTGCGTCATGATGTCTACTCTGTCATTGTCTAAGCGTGCACTATTTTACATTATGTACCAACAAGCCCAAGCTACTCTTCTCCACTTCATTTCACAATTGGTCAAAAATATCTGAACTGCCCATTTGTAGACATAGAAACAAATACCTACCGCTTAATATGGACTTGTCCAGACCTATGGAAGAATGCTCCCATCTTTCACAGCAAACTCTCCATTGCTTCAGTCCTTTGAACAGTCAGTCGTCTACACTGGGTACATGAATAAAAAACATTCCATCAACTTCTGCACAAGAGAGGCCTTACAGTACAGAAGTAGTACATACCAAACATGATAGCTAAATACAGATCTATGTTGATATACTAAAATTTGACCTTGAACAATGAGCTCGGGATGCATTAAGAGCAACTATGAGTGGAGCAATCAATTCTGCAGACAAATGCAGTTATGGATTTTATGTCAAGCTTTCCTACACTTTGGTACTAAAAAAAAGGATGAAAAACACAGCTTGCCAAATAAGTAATTTGCACAGAAAACTCAATCAGCACTCTCATCACATTATTAAATAAATCAAAGTGCGGTCTATGTGCACAGTGGATCATAACGTGCCAATCTTACTTTATTTCATCATGAATGTGAAGATTTCAAGATAGCTCAAGATTTAATAGAAGTGTAAGAACACCAGAGGGTACAAGAAATACTGAGCACTGTTATTTTTTGTGTGACCTCTGCTGCTGTTTCATGGTTTTAAATCTTGGGTATGTTTTGCCATCATGCCTAGTTTTAAACTCTTCAAAAAACCAGCCTTCTTGCACTAAAGTCATTTGATATGCAGGCTTCGTCCTGTTCACTACAAGTGTCTGTTCCATTCAATGAGCCCTTAATTCACCTCACTTATTTCGTCCTTTCATAGCTAGGGTCTTGTCACGGCAGACTTGATGGCTTCAGGTAGTATATGAGGGTTCATTGGCCAGTTGCCAATGGCCACAAGTGACACTAGCATGCACTGCTGGGATTACACACGTGAGGCGCTCAAGGGGAAGGATGGGACAACTACCGCTGTCGTAGCCCCACTGGTGCAGCATTACATGCACTATCCAAAGGTTGCAGATCCAGTCCCTGGCAGCAGCAAGTGTCTCTTTCGTTGACTTTAATTCCTATGAATTTGTCATAATTACCCACTACAATTAAAACTAAAATATTCGCCCCTACCTTGGCTTCATTAACAATTTGCTTCACTAGGTTGTGTCTAACAAGGAAAACGAGCCCTTATTTCATTCCCCTGTGTTGTCTGTTCAATTTCATAGTGCTTGGCACACCATAAAATCAGTAACCGCATTCTCCAGAATTCTGTGAGGAGAAAACATGTAGATATATCATAAATGACATTTTCCAATTAATAACTGTGTTAACTAATGCAGCACTATCACCACTGTCCTTGAATGATACATCTTGGTTGTGAATACTGCAAATAAGACCCCCCCTCTTTGGCTTCATGCTTCTTTAGCAAAGCACAAATGAAAGCAAAAACTATGGTACCACACAATCGAGTAATGTTATTGATACAACAGCACAGCCTGAACCATTTATGATAGGAAGCTTCTGCAATAGTGCTACTTCACTATTAAAAGAATTGATATTTGAGAGAGCATGTTTGGTTCATCAAAGACATGTAATGGCAGGACTAATAACTGACACCATTTTTTCCAAGGCAAATACAGCATGAAGCACAGCATGCAGTAGCTTAATAAATTTAACTGGACTGACACACACGTCTGTCAATAATTTATATATACATGCTTTAGTACTTCCAATTTAGCTTTCAGTTGTACATGCACACTTACTGTTACTACTGGCACACTAAATGATTCACACAAATGTATTGCCTTCCCTCAAGTTTCCTGCCCAACTAAATCAAAGGTCTTAAACATACGGCCCATGTATCTCTAGCCCGCAGCCCGGCTTTCATACAACTCTCCTCGCACCATGTTTTCTTTGATTTATTTAATAAGTTAATAAATATGTCTGTGAGCTACACAGCCAGACTAGATCAAGCATTTTTTCGTAAGGTACCCCACGCAGTCAACTTGTGCTTAAACATAACCTTAAAATAAAAACGATACTTCACTATCGGCGCTTCGATTTCAGTCATTCTATAAGCTATACTATAACTGATGAGTTTTGGTGCCTTCATATTGGGCTATTCACTTTGTTGTTTTGTTTCTTTAACAACTAAACAAACAGTGCTACAGTACAATGCATGCGCATGAGAACAGTTTGGTTTGTGCGTTCGACATTACATGACCTAGTTAATTCACGTCGCCATATACAATTTTTTTTTCGTTTAACAGCCCCTGGTGGCATTGTCCTTGTGTCTTATGTAAAATTATCTACACATCAGTGTCGATATCTTTTTCTAAATCTGACATCAATTCTCTTAGAAATGACAAACATAGTGAAACATGCTGTCGGAGAGTAGATGAAGATGAGAACCGAGCAGCACTTGTTCGCGAGTGGCTCGGTGAACTGCTGTTAGCTCCAAGATGCACCTCTGCATTCATTCTACATTCTGTAAATAAATGCGTTCCATTGCCACAATTGTGGTGGAGGCGCGCGGTATACTTTTGTGAAACGCGGTACGCTCAGTGACCTCACCTCCGTCAGCCGCATCGGCTAGTTTCCTCACGGTGGAGATGAAAGCCGTGGCCAGGACAGTAGAGATGGTGACTGAGGCTGATGCGTGGTAGGCAGCGTCAAGCTGCGCACAGACACGGGTGGGTCACTCGGGATGTTCGGCCAGTAGGCTTGCTGCTCGGCAGCTGGGTAGGTGGGCCATTCTGTAAATAAACACGTCCCATCATCAACAATATGATATATGGAAAAGGCCTTCTTTGAAATGGCAACGCTAACCTACATGTTTTTTAACCCCCCCCCCCCCCCCCCGGCCTCCTTTCTGCTCCCACTTTTCCCACTGTTGCTGAATTTCTGGGAGACTAAATTTGGCGACTGCGGCCCATCAGCTGAAGTGAGTTTGGGACCTCTGAATGAAGTGCTACGCGCCCCCCACCTAGTCCAGCCAGGCTGAAAGCCTCACCATAGAACAATTATGCTATTTATCATGACTAAAACGAGTGCAGCACGGTAGATGGCGACGCAACCAGAGACACATATGCTTATGGGCAGCTCAACAAGCATTTTGTGTCTATCTGTCTCCATCTACTGCATTATAGTCGATTTTCATGTTAGTTTATTACTACCGTTTCATTTCTCTCACAGAAAATGTACGGGGCACCCAGTAAATTGAAAAGCGAGCACATATTTTTCAAAGGCAACAGGCCATTGCACAACTGCTTCACGCGATGATCTCGTGATAATAACAAAAACCAGCAGATCCCAAGCATTTTGGGAATCGATGTAATGCGAAGCAGCCAGCAAGGAGTAAATTATGCTGTACATAACGTGCATGTCATGATTAACATGTTAAGACCTGTCATTTATGTTGGTCATACAGTCACGTCACACAATACCAGTTTTGGTGTATATCAAGCTAGCGAAATGGTCACGAGTGCACCGTGAGCGTGGCATCTCATACATATCATAAATGTCATGCATGTCACGATTTTCCTGCTACCACCTGTCATCTAAGTTTGTCACACAGACCTGTCACGCAATACCGATTTTGGTGCATATCAAGCTTGCGACACAGCTGTGAGCGCACCATGAGCGGGGCATGTAAATCATGTTGTACATGACATGGACATCATGATTTTCGTTTTACCATCTGTCATTCGTGTTTCTCATAAAGTCACGAAGCACAATACCGAATTCAGTGTATATCAAGCTAGGGAACTGGCCGTGAGCACCCCATGAGCGTGTCATGGAGGTCATGCCTTACATGACATCAATGTCGTAATTTCATATCACCACTTGTCATTTAAGTTCGCCATACAATAACATTACGCAGTGCCAATTTTGCTGTATATAAAGCTAGCGCAACAGTAGTGAGCACACTATGTGTGTGGCATGTAAATCATTACATGACATGGATGTAATGATTTTCAATTTACCATGTCATTTATGTTCGTTAAACAGTCATGTCGTGGCCTAGGAATTTTGTTGTATATCAAGCTAGCAAACTGGACGTAAGCGCATCATAAGCGCGTCATGAAAATCATTCTGTACCGGAAATGCATATCATGATTGTCCCGTTAACACCTGTAATTAATGTTGGTTTTACAGTCACATCACCCAATGCCAAGTTTGGTACACGTCAAGCTGGCAAAACAGCCACAAATGCACCAGGACCATGTCATATATGTCATGCTATACATGACATCATAGGTCGGCATTTTAAGGGAGTACTCACTCAAACTCACCATAATTTTTTCAGCCTTCGCACTCACTCACGTTCACACTCACGTCCCCTCACACTCATGAGTACTCACTCACGTTCACACTCACCTCCACTCACACTCATGAGTACTCACTCACGTTCACACTCGTCCACTCACACTCATGAGTACTCACTCATACTCAACTCCCCACGTTCAAATGAGTGTGAGTGAGATGAGTGCACTCATGAGTGAGTGTGCCGAGCTCCATAGGTCGGCATTTAAAGGGAGTACTCACTCACCACAATTTTTTTCAGCCTTCGTACTCACTCACGTCCACCCACACTCATGAGTGCTCACTCACGTTCACACTCACGACCACTCACACTCATGAGTTCTCACTCACGTACACTCACACGCATGAGTACTCACTCATACTCAACTCACCACGTTCAAATGAGTGTGAGTTGAGTGCACTCATGAGTGAGTGTGCCGAGCTATGCATGACATGCAGGTCATTTTATTATTACTACCTCTCATTTATGTTAGTCATGCAGAAATGTCTTGTCATACTAATTTTGGCAGATATCATGTTGACGAAACGGCCGCTAGAGCACCACGGCCACGGCATGTAAACCATGCCGTTCCTGACAAGCAAGTCATGATTTTAATGCTATGACCAGTCATTTGTGTTCTTCATAGTCATATTACGCTATACCAATTTTAGTATGAATCCTATTAACGACCCGGTCCGGAGAGCACAAAGTCGTAGGCGGCTGATAGATAGATGCGCTCACAGTCACCGAAGTTCGTTAAGAAATACTTCGCATTTAATATTTGGGCTTTTACGTGCCAATACTACGATACGAGGCACGGCGTAGTGGAGGGTTCCGTAAACTTACACCATCTGGTGTTCTTTACCGTGCGCTGACATCTTACAGTACACGGGCCTCTAGCATTTCCCCTTCATAGAAATGCGACTGCCGTGGCCGAGATCGAAATCGCGACATTCACGTCAACAGCCAAGCACCATAAGCGCTACACCACCGCGGCGGGCATGATCTCGCGAAGAACACAGCGGAGCAAGATGAAAACAAGCGGAGCATGATGAACACAAGCGGAGCAGGATGAACACGAGGCTTGAATGACAAACACACAGCAACCACTCCCTAGAAGTGTAAAAGAAACATCATAGAAAAGCAAATATACTACCTGTAGCACAATTCATACTTGCCCATCAGACACCTTTTCTTGCACATCATCGCTGCTGTCTGAACACGCCACCCGGGCTACCTTACCTGCATAAATGTCGTCACGCAATAAGATCGCAAAGTTACGTAATTGGGCGACTTGCTTGAACTCACCTACGTATCCGCTGAGGCGCACGCTTGTGCTTTGCAGTCGCCGTCGTCGTCGTCCGACAAGGCACTGCGCCGTGGACTGTCACAGTAGGTGCATTCGAGTGAATCACGCAATAAACGTGCGTAATCAAGAAACGTCGAAAGCACGCTGATCACGCAGCACTGAGCGCGCAGACAAAGCTACGAGTCCGTTGAGGCTACTACGACACACCACAGAACACCAACACAAAACCTGGGCACACTTTTGGCCATCCGTTCCATCCAGCACGCGATAGATCTCCAGTCGACAACTAACAACGATGATAACCACGCATATTATCGATAAACACCGCAAATACACAAGCGCGGGACAAACTTAGCTCGGCACCGCTGACATTTTTTTTTTTCGTGCTGAACGTAGGTTCCGCACACGTGGTTTTGGTTTGAAGTGATTGGCTCACGTACAGCACGTGATTTGAACATATCCCCAGTCAACGATTGATACCAATGATAACCACATATAATATCAACATTGTAATTATACAAGCACGAAGCAAGCTTATTATTCTTTCTTATTTGTTTTTTTTTTCGCGTTAAGTGTGGTCTCGCACGCACGCCTTTACTTTTAAGCGATTGGCGGGCGGTTTACGTGTGGCGCGGCGGGTGATTTGAAACGAGGGTAGCGGCTTGGGCTTGTTGGAAATTCATGGCAGTATACTGCTAGCGCAGTGTATCAGCGCAGTGTGTCGTCCTCTTTCTTGTCCGTGTGTTCTCGTGCTAGTAGTATACTGTCACGATTTGAACTGAGTTGCGGAGTGCACCGTCCTCCTTCTGTTTTCTGTTCTCACTGTTCACCCCTTCTTTATCCTGCTCTTTCGCCACCTTGTTGACCTTGCCGGCTGCCCTGTGCGACGCTTCAGGACACGCTGCATCTCACCGACTGGTGCGATCGTCAGCGCTTTGCCCTTGCATAAATACTTCGCTTCCTTCACGACGTGAGCCTGTTGGGACGCGTGTACGCGCGGGAGAAGCAGACACGACCGCGCGGCGTGGATCCCAAACATCAACTGGTTTTATTCAGGTTCTCTGCAGGTTCCGGAGAGCAGCGGAGGGTGGCGCTGCCCTGGCGGCTTGGCTTGGCTTGGCTGCCGCCACAGCACTCCCCCCCTAGTGAGTTGCCGAACGTAGTTAAAGTACAGTGTTCGTTAAAGGTCCAGGCGAGTGGGTGCTCTTGATAGCCGCCCGCTGTGCGTCAGCCGGGAGGGCACCTCGTGGACTTGGGCTGGCATTGAAGCTGGGGGTCCTGGCGATGATTCCCTTAGTGGAGGCAACACGGCATCGTCACGGTCCATGTGTGCTGGCTTGATGCGGTCCAACGACACGACCTCCTCACGGCCGTTTCTCTTGATTGTGAATTGTTTGTTGCCACGGCGGAGGACTTGAAACGGCCCATCATAGGGTGGCTGAAGAGGTCGCCGAACCGCGTCGTGTCGTACAAACACATATGGGCACGATGTTAGATGTGGGTCGACGTGCACCACACGCGACCCTGGGGGCCGTGGAGGTACCGCGCGCAGTTTGCTCATGACGTTGCGTAGGCGAAGTGCATAGTCGCTGCAAGCTATGGATGCCTCCTCTGAGCCGCGCGCAAAGAGCTCTCCCGGCAGCCTGAGTGTCGTGCCGTAGACCAGCTCAGCGGCGCTGCAGCCAATGTCCTCTTTCAAGGTGGACCTTATACCCAAAAGAACGAGTGGGAGGGCCTCCACCCAGTTGTGTTCCTCCGTTGCCGTGAGCGCAGCCTTCAGCTGGCGGTGAAAGCGCTCCACCATGCCGTTGCTCATGGGGTGGTACGCTGTCGTGCGTATGCGTGAGGTGCCCATGAGCTGACTGATGGCAGTGAAAAGGGCTGATTCGAATTGTCGGCCGCGGTCTGTTGTTATCGTGGAGGGCACACCGAAACGGGCTACCCAGTGGTACAGGAAAGCACTCGCAACCGTCTCGGCAGTGATGTCCGCGATAGGGATGGCCTCCGCCCAGCGGGTGAACCTGTCGACACAGGTCAGCAGGTAAGCCTTTCCGTGGCAGGGTGGCAGTGGGCCGACGATGTCCAGGTGGACATGATCAAAGCGAGAATCCGGAGTGGGGAGTGTTCCCAGTGCTGTCGAGGTATGGCGTTGTATCTTAGAGCGCTGGCAAGCTACACATTCGCGTGCCCAGCGTCGGACGTCCCGATTTACGCCCGGCCAGACAAATCTTGCCGTCACCAGTCTTTGGGTGGCTCTAATCCCCGGATGAGACAGTCTGTGCAAGGACTCGAACACATGGCGACGGAGGCTCGCGGGCACGAACGGGCGAGTTCTACTGACGCTTGTGTCACAGCAAACCTTGTCCTCGGATCCGGGAACTGGGATCCACTCAAGATTCAGAGCAGTGGTCGCGGTCAACAAGTGTTTCAGTTCGTCATCTTCACGTTGAGCGGCTGCCAAAGCGGGAAGATCAACCTGTAGTGTGGGCATGATGGCGTTCACAGGATTCCGTGAGAGGGCGTCCGCTACCTCGTTGTCGCCGCCTTTGACGTGGCGGATATCAGTCGTGAACTCTGATATATAGGACATTTGGCGCCGTTCACGTGCTGTGTGCGTTCCACCGTCGGAGCTTAGCGAGCGCAATGCATAAGTAAGCGGCTTGTGGTCGGTGAGGACGAAAAACTCTACACCTTCCAGGAAATGGCGAAAATGTCGTATGGCAGCGTACACGGCCAGCAGTTCTCTCCCGAAGGTGCTGTAGCGGCGCTCGGTAGGTGTTAGCTTCCTCGAAAAGAAGGAAATCGGGCGCCAGATTCCCCCAACGAGCTGCTGTAATACAGCCCCAACGGCTGTATCGGAGGCATCCACCATTACGCTCTGCGGGACACCGGACCTGGGGTATTCAAGCAGTGCGGCGTTTGCCAAAGCGTCCTTGACCTCGCAGAAGGCTTCTTTTGCTTCTTGAGACCAGGAGAGGGTGTCCGAGCCATTTCGTGAAGTGGCCAGCAGGTCGTGAAGAGGTTGAAGGATCTGGGCGCAGCGGGGAATGAAACGGCGGTAGAAGTTTACCAAACCCAGAAATTCCCGAAGCTGGCGCTTGGCGGTCGGCTGCGGAAATCCTTGCACGGCTTCAACCTTGTTGGGTTGAGGAAGAACTCCTGAGGCGGAGATGACGTGTCCAAGAAACGAGAGTTGTCGCACACCAAGCTCGCATTTGGCCATGTTCACGACCACGCCATGTTCCACTAAGCGCTGGAAGACGATGCGCAGATGATTCACGTGCTCTTCCGGAGTGCTGCTGGCGACTAGCAAGTCGTCAAGATAGGCGTGGCAGAAGTTGAGGCCGCGTATAGCACCGTCCATGAACCGCTGGAATGTCTGACCCGCGTTTCGGAGTCCGAATGGCATTCGGAGGAATTCGAAAAGTCCGAAAGGCGTTGCGATGGCGGTCTTCGGGACGTCCTCCGGGGCAACGGGAATCTGATGGTATGCCCGCACCAGGTCGATCTTCGAGAAGATAGTGGCACCGTGAAGCCTCGTCGTGACATCGTGTATGTGCGGTACCGGGTATCTGTCTGGAGTCGTTACCTGGTTCAGCGCCCTATAGTCCCCGCATGGTCGCCAGTCTCCCGGCGTTGACTTTGGCACCATATGAAGTGGAGATGCCCAGGCGCTCGACGAGGGTCTGATGATCCCTAGCTCCATCATGTGTTCAAATTCCTGTCGTGCGACCTTCAACTTCTCTGGAGGCAAACGGCGAGGCCGCGCGTGCACGGGTGGGCCGCTGGTGGCGATGTAATGGCGTTCCTCGTGCTTCACCGCGGCGCTGGCTGGCGGCTGCCTCGTCAACTCGGGAAAATCCTGCAGAATGCGAGTAAAACGTTCTGCACCGGACGGCCCGAGCAGAGTGGGGCTCAGCGGAGGGTGGTGCGAGGGATTGCCTTGCACAGTTGCCTGCGACACGGGATCGTGAAGGCGGCGGTTGCGCACGTCGACGAGAAGGCCGAAATGCCGAAGAAAGTCCGCACCCAAGATGGCGAACTTCACTGCTGCCACGATGAAAATCCACCGGAACGTTCTGTTCAAGCCTAAATCGAGTGGCAGCGAGCGATGTCCGTAGGTGGCGATGGTTGCGTTGTTGACCGCCTGAAGCGGGGACGCACTGGGGACACGGCGATCGGTGGACCCAACCGGCAGCACGCTCACCTCAGCGCCGGTGTCCACGAGGAATCGAAGGCCACTGTCGCGGTCGGTGAGGAAAAACACTGATGGACGACGTTCGGGGGCCTCTGCGACACTGGTCGTCCTCAGTGCCGGCCGCTCCCGTTTCCCGCATAGTCGCACGGAGGAATGCATTTGCGAGCAGCATTGCCATGCTTCCTGTGATACCAGCAGATTCTCTGTTGCACTGCTGGGCGCTGGCGCTCCTCGGGAGTGCTGCGGGCCTGCATCGCTGCGACGGTATCGGCGAGGCGGGATATCTGCTCCCAGATGTCATGCAGCGTGGTCGTGGGCGCGCCGCCGGCGATGTCTGGCTGTAGCGCCGCGACGGACGGCGGAGCGACCGCCAGCACCGAGTCCGCGAGCTCGGCGAGTTGAGACAGGCGTTTGTCGGCAGCCGAGGCGAGGACCATGCGCACGTTGACCGGAAGTCGCTGTAGGAACAGCTCGCGAAGCAGTCTGCTGTCGGCATCGGTGGTGGCTGCGCCGGCCGTGTGCAACAGCTGCCTCATGTGGCGCAACAATTGGCTGGGCGTCCGGTCCCCGAGCTCGGTGTCGTGCAGTAGCTGCTGCAGTCGCTGAGGCTCCGACGGCGTGAGGCGGCTGATGAGCAGCTGTCTGAGCGCTGTGTACGCGTTCTTTGCAGGTGGAGCGACCAGCAGATCGCGTATCTCGCTCGCTATTGCCGGTGGGAGGCTGGCGACCACGTGGTGGTACTTTGTTAGCTCAGCGGCAATACGACGAGCGGTGAATTGGGACTCCACCTGCAGGAACCACAGCTGCGGGTCCGCTGTCCAAAACGGCGGGAGCCTGATGTCGACGGCGGAGATGGCCGGTGCGTCAGGGGGAGTCTCCATGGCGTCGATCGCTTGAAAAAGGCGGTAAGCCTCGTCCGGGTCACCACTGTTGGGACGCGTGTACGCGCGGGAGAAGCAGACACGACCGCGCGGCGTGGATCCCAAACATCAACTGGTTTTATTCAGGTTCTCTGCAGGTTCCGGAGAGCAGCGGAGGGTGGCGCTGCCTGGCGGCTTGGCTTGGCTTGGCTGCCGCCACAAGCCTATATAGTCTAGCGACTTTGAAACACGGCAAGAACGCACACGCACATGCACAGAAAACATATTTTATCGGAAAGAACCTAAATAGCGATGGGAAAGAACGAAAAACACACCAGTACAGACTTTTTGCAAAGTGTCAATTGCCCCCCCCCCCGCAAACAGCCACCTTTTTTTTTTGTCTTTGTATTAACCCGGCGTAGCGGGAGATAGGGGCGTAGGCAAAAAAAATTTTTCGGGGGGTGGGGGGGGGGCGGTGTGCCACCCCCTGGCTACGCCACTGGTGGCAGATACAGATTTCATGAGAAAGGATCACTCGAGCAGAGAACCACGACCACCTTTTACAAAAGAAACATGGTGTTGCAAAGGTTGCTTGGTGAGTTTAGGAGGAAGTGCGGTAGGTCCGGTGCATGTAAGTGAAACGTCGGTGATACGATCACAGCTCATACGAATTTCGGGGTGATACGAATTTTCCTTTCGTCCCGGCCAAGGCCCGTTGGCCTGCAATAAAATGGAGTACGGTTGTTGTGAACCGATTTTCATCCCGCGACGTACGAACGTACGCTACCGCCCAGGTACGAAGAGGTGCTGTCGGCGCTGTCGCGGAAGACGCGCCGAACACGTGCGAGCGCGGGAACGCAAACCCGGGCATGCGCGCCGCACCGGCAAATCGTCAGAAGCACGGTGCAAGAAAAATACTTTTCAACGATCTGAATAAACCTTCAGAGGCGCGTCACGGCCTCCGAGATTGTGTGCGCGAATCTTTGAGGTTCTAATGTGCCTTCGTGTGCCTTTGCGTTTAGATTACAGAGGGCACTGGCGTCATGCTATTTTTTTTTGTCAAACGCGTCGACGCGGCCCGCTCTCGTGCTATGTTAACACGAGTCTACCTCGTGCATCGGACATCCTATGAAAGGTGGACGAGGACCGAAAGAAGGCGAGGACGGTCTTGGCGAAAGAGTCAGGCCTCACAACGTTATCATGTGTGACTGTTGAGGTCGCACTTGTGCGGGCACGGCCGTAAATCTCCCGAAAAACATCCCCAACACTTCCGCGATAACAACAGCATAACAAAGGACCGTGGTTCTGAAATTTTGTGGCCTTGATCTATCACGTCAAAGCGCTTCTTTTGTTACTTTCGCCGCAATACTCCGGTGTCATGCGAAAAAGCATACTAAAATTTGGAAGGGGCTACTGCTGTCGCGGGTCACCATGCATCTGGTTCATTAATTCAACACGAGCTTACGGGCGTATATTAACGGGTGCTGGTATGATTGCCGACATCTGAAAACTTGACTGACAATCATTCAGAGTTCTTCCTGACGTTTCTGCGGCCATGAAAAACAATAAATGAAAACGTACGCCAGCTTTCTTTTGTCGCATGCTAATTTTCCATGCTTTCTGATGATACGAATTCCGGATGACACGAATATTTCTGGTGGTCCCGTGAGATTCGTATCACCGAGGTTTCACTGTATGTTGTTGGAGAAATATTCGTATCATCCGGGTATCTTCGGGTCAGCAGCCAGTTCTCGGCTGCTGACCCGAAGGTCGCGAGTTCGACCCGGGCGCGGCGGTCGCATTTCGATGGAGGCGAAATGGTAGAGGCCCATATACTGTGCGAGGTTAGGGCAGGTTAACAAACACCAGATGGTCGAAATTTCCGGAGCCCTCCACTATGGCGTCTCTATAGTAATATCGTGGTTCTGGGACCTAACACTTTTATATTATTATTAGTATAGTCCGCTTTGACCCTTATGTCGGTCTCGCTCAAGCGCACTGTTCTTCAATCAACTACACAAGGCTATGCTATTATTTACCCTCCCCTCCTCCTTTCTACCATCCTTACCCTCACTTCACTTTCCCACCCCGTTGCTATATTGTTGCATGGCTGTGCTATACTTTACCACCCCATCCTTTCCCTAGCTCTCCCTCTCGCTTCTCTTTGTCCCTCGCTATACTGTACTACACATGGACATGCTATGATTTACCCTCCCCTCCTTCTTTCTCTCCTGCTCACTTCTCCATCACTCCTCCTCGCTCTCACTTCTCTTTCCCCCCTCACTGTACTGTACTACGCATGGCGGTTCTATACTTTACTCTCCCTCTTTTTTCCTTTCTCCTCACATTCACTTCCCTTTCTCGCAACATTTTTCTACAATACTATACATGGCTATGCTTGACATGTTTTTGCCTGTGTGACGCCACACATGGCTTTGCTGTACTTTACTTTCTCTCTTCCTCCTTTATCTCCTCCTCACCCTCGCTTCCATTTCTCGTCCCTTTCTATACTGTACTATACATGGCGATGTTATGCTCTACCCCCTCGTCCTTTTCGCCCTCAACTTCGCTTCCCCTTCCCACCCCTTGGTATACTATACAACACTCGGCTACGCGATACTATCCTGGCTACAATACGCTTTACCCTCTACTTTTCTCATTCCTATCCTCCTCAACTTCTCTCCCCTTTCCCCTACCCTCACTATACCATACTACACATAGCTATGCTATACACGGTTTTCCCTGCGTGATGCCATGCGTGGCTGTGCTTTGCCTTACCCTCTTTCTTCCCCCCTTCCTATTTCTCTCCTTCTCACCCTCACTTCCCTTTCCCGCACCCTCTCTTTATTAGGCTATGCAAGCATGGTTTCTTTCCTGTGTGACACCATACAAGGCTTTTCTATGCTTTACTCGCTCCGCTCTTCCTTGCATTCATAATCATCCCCTCAACACTCCCCGTTACCCTCACATTCTTTTCCCCGCCCTCTTGCTACACATGGATATGCTATACATGGTTTTGTCTGCATGACGCCAAGCGACGACATGAGATCACAGTATACGATGAGAGTATACTTCCTCTCCCTCCTCACCCTCACATCCCTCCTCCTCAACTTCACTACCCTTTCTCACACCCTTGCTACATATGCCCACACTATACATGGCTATGCTATGTATGGTTTTGCCTGCGTGACGGCAAGCGACGTGAGACGATTACAGCATACGATGACAACAGCCCGGGCCTCTATAGTGCTCACACGGAGAATATATATGCCTACACGCTTCCCATGCTTTCCACTACAAAACTCTGTCTAAAAAGTAGCCTGGTAACAAGGGCCCTTCGTTTGGAAACTACCTTAAAGCGAAGCCAAAATATTAATTATACCTTAATTAGAACATTAATTAGAGAGGGAAGCCAACTTTTACGACTTTTGCAAGTGGTCCATCAAACACGGAGACATTTTCTGTACCTCAAAAACGGGATATGTTTTTTCGTATTTCGGGCAGTTTCTTTTATGTTTCAATAAACAGTCAGGCATTCTTCAAGATTACGTATATTTCGTTCGTTGATTCCACGGAAACTTTTCATCAAACACGGAGACACTTTCTGTACCTCAAAAACGGGGTATGTTTTTTCGTATTTAGAGCGGTTTCTGTTATGTTTCAATAAACAGTCAGGTATCCTTCAAGATTACGTAGATTTTGTTTGTTGATTCCACGGAAATTTTTAAGAGTGTACAAGAATGCACAAATATCTAATTTCAAGTTACTTCAAGCGCTGTTTCTCTTCCCTCGTTATTCGTGAAATCTCATTTTATTGAAATAGCGATCAATATGACATTTAAATTCCCTGACGTCGTCACCATCTGCGTCCGTTCATGGATATTGTACGCAGAAAGATTCTGTCACACCCCGAGTGCAGTGGGCTGGGGAATCAGAAGGGGGGGGGGGGGGGCACGAACTTAGAGCACGTTCTCAACGCGAACGGAGGGGACGTAGTGACGGTTACCGTGCTCGGCCAAAGGAAGGGGGGTGCAATCACAGCACAGGGTAGAAATGGAGGGACGTGCGTTTGTTCAGTAATTAGCATCTTAGCAGAGGTGAAAGTTCTAATAGAAGTTGCGCCCTCCCTAGCACGCGTGATGAAAACCGCCGCGCGCGTTCTCTCTTGAAAGTAATCTGTGGCGTGCAACTTTGCGTGATTGTCTCCGCCGTCATATCGGCATCTCCTTGTACTTGCAGTTAATGTTTCAGCTTGCGTGGTCGGATGGAACCGCAAGGGGACAAAACTTCTTTTTTGCTTCTGCGCACGCTACTGATCACACCGAAGCCATGGATTCAGATGTAGTCGTGTTTGGTGTACTTGCTCAGAGCATGCTGGTTAATCTAACAAGAACGTTAATTTATTGCAGTACAAATGACCGATGACAGCATGGGCCTTTTCAATGGTGGTTGATGCATCAGTTTAGCTAATATTTACTGGCACATTAGGCAAAAGTGCGGCCTTTCGTCACATCTGGCACGCTCTCATTGCAGGCAGTAGGTCACGAGATAATGCACGGATTCGACGTGGCACATTTGGGAGAAGTGTTCTGGAACGCGGAAGAGGTGGCAAAGGAATACACAATGAGGGCACTCTGCTTACGGAGGTCGCATAGATCGGTTGTAAGTATTATACCCTCTTTTTTTTTTTGCACACCCATACACATACACAGTGTGTCCCAACTATCACGAAGCACAATTTTAAAACAGAGGAAAGGAGGTGCGTGAAACAAACTTAGTACATGTTGTTCCCAGTACACTGGACTAGTCGTCACTATATTTTTGTTAGTGAGGTTTATTTATTTAGTCATAAATGCACTGTGAACTCTACATGACCTCACCTAATTGTTAAAATGACAATAAGTCATATGCAGGCATGTTCAAATGACACCTTACTGCGCTATTTTCAACACATCACATTTTACGCACTCACTTTTGCGGATTAAGAAAGCTTGCGAAATATGAAAAGCACAACGTGACTACGCCCCTACCTGCAAAAGAAAGTAGCGCCCTCAACCGAGCTCATTGGAAGCAAACGCTTTCTCTGTTGTCCGTTGCCAGAGCCAGCTTGCGTCCTTTGGCAAGGGTACAGGATGAGTGCCAAGCCAACCACATGCGTCGCCAATTTCCGTGGCGTCCTTTCGCTCAATTGTGCACCACTAGCACTATCGAAATCTCATGACCGACTGTTGTCATTGATAATGCAGCCGGGCGTCTGCTGTCATTACTGCCGACATTACAAGACCACAGCCACCCATTTTTTCGGCTGGGGAGTGGCGGATGGGGTTGATCATAGTTTTGAGGGGTGAAACACCTTAAGACCTCACAATGTCCGTCCGTCTTCAATCCGTCCGCGCCGTAGTGCACAGTCCAAGCGCAGGTGCGCCATCTGTGCGGCGCCGCGCGAAAAACATCCGTATCGATCAACTCCGTGATAACACAGTGCCGCCCCAGGGGTCGCGGATATAGGCGCGCGCTCCGCGCAGTCGGTGCCACCGCCATGGACGAAAATGAACGTAAAGCGCTTCATGCAGCAGCTCAGCGGCAACGTCGTGAGACCGATGCATGGTTCTTCGCCCTGTCGCGAGCATTCATTCGTGGATATGCGTTGACTTTTTTCTGCCTTTTCTTTTTCTTGACGCTGGCTACCTCCCCACAGCCTGTTTGAGGGCGCCGCTTCTTGAAGCTCGCTTGACTTTAGTCACGTGTCATTTTCAGGTTTGACGGGTTTCCTTTATCAACCCTAGAATTGATCACGTCATGAGTGAGTTATTTGCAATAGCGTACATAGATGTCATTTTAGCGTGCCTACCTATGTCTCATTGACATTTTAATAATGTGGTGAGTACTCGTCGAGTTTCATGTACGATTACGACTAAATAATCAAACATCATGAAACAAAAAATAAGTTGTGCCTACTCAAGTGCCCTGGTAACAATGTTAGAGACTAAGCACTTTACTGTCTCGGCTTGTCGATGTGTCATGTCGTCTTCACGGTCCATCATAAAGGGATATGCCCCACAAAAGTTTGCTAAATGCCAGTGCTCGCCACCTGTCCATACTATGCATATAATGAGTTAAAGGTTCGTTGTTAATGCCTAAAATATTATGTTTGGCTAGCGGTGTCAGAATCTCCGAAGAAATTTACCAAGGCGTTAAAGTTTCTGATCTAAAATCAGTCTCAAACGTGCATCTGTACGGTAAAGTCATCCATTGGAAACACTACTTCTTGAAGCATATCTGCAAACTAATGGTAAGTTAGTAACCGGTGGCAAGTGAAGCGGTAAAGAGTAAAGATTTCGCTGTGGGGAACACCGCCGCACACTGCATGCTTCGCCCCTTTCTAGGTTGCACGTTAGTGGAGCTGAAACACTCTTACCCACATGCCCCTTCTTTGTTGGACGCGGAGTGCGTATAGCAGGCAGGCCGATGCACGTCTCTTGCAGGCCTGGTTTTTTTTGTTCAGAAATAATCACACGATAAATTTTCTTTGTTTGTTTCGTTCTTTCTTTCTTTTTTTATGCAAGAAGATGACCCTGTGGTGACGAGTAACATTAATGTACTGCGTATTTATGGAAGCTGCACGCAACGAAGAGAGCACTAAACTGATGGAGAAGGGAGGTGAGATGCCCGCCTGAATTATGTTGTAAATCTATCCCGTGCAGCCGACCATCTCCCAAGATTTTCCAGATATACGTGCCACTGGCCATAATGGCACCTAATTAAAAAAAACACTTGTCTTAATTTCTTAATCCGGACTCAGCTTTTCTTTGCATTCTACATTACTATATTAGATGCCAGCGATATCCCTTGGAGTGTGTGCACTTAACGAGAGCTTAATTTAAATATCAGTGAGACAATATATTGAAACAATGAGTCACCCTTCACACTAAGACTCATTTGATCGAGCTGTCTTAGCTGGACAGCATATGGCTGTGGGACAAATTGCAGCGGGATGCATGTTTGTTCACGTGACAATGGCGCTACTTGTGATTCTATGCGGTGTCTATAGACAAACTCTGCGTCAGTCCTCGCCCAGACCTCTTCGGTAGTAGTCGCTCAAACCAAATAAAGGCGATTGATCAATACAGTTATATGAGTGGACTTTTGTGAATGTTCCTTGAAGGGTCCAGTTTATCATTCCCCATACAAAGTTTGACATTTTAACACGAATGTGCACCGCGGTGCAGCAGTGGTTATAGTGCTGGGCTGCTGACCCGAAGGTCGAGTGTTCGATTCCGGCAGCGGCGGTTGAATTTCAATGGAGACGAAACGGCTGAAGCCTGTGTACTGTGCGATTTTAGTGCACTTTAAAGAACACTAGATCGTCGAAATTTCCGGAGCCAACCTCTACGGCGTCTCTCATAATCATATCGTGCTTTTGGGACGTAAATCCCCAGTTTTTAATATTATTTCATTTTAACACGAATATGTTTCACGCCCTGCTCCTCTAAGACATGAGTGACGTATTTCCGTCACGGAAATAACACTGAAGAAATGCACACGATCAGATGACAAAGGAAAAAAAAGTTCCGTTTGCTTCCTTTCCCTCTTGTCGGGCAGTAGTGGTATTCAATAACTCGACTATGCCGCGAGTAAACGACCGTAGCCGAAGTTCGGCGCCCAATCAGTGACGTTCTTCTGGCTGCCACACCGCTTTCTCTGATTCCGCTCTCACCGTTAAATACTATAGCTACCACAAGCATCTATGACCACAAGGGTTTGTTTAATCATTAATCATGGACGTTAGTCGTCGGGACGGAGCTGTATCAGCAAGGGTCGACGTGGATGCATCCACATTAAACGGTGCTAAAGCTGTCTAACACAAACAGACATTGTGCAAGCTCTCTTTTGACAATGTACAACAAGCAATCAACTACTTCTATAACGGCACGTCTTACTTTCGTGTTATACCGATTATTTGACGGAGGGATAAACCATTTTTTTAAGAGATAGCGAGAAACGCACGAATGTTGATATAATAATCACCGAATATCGAGGCCCCGATCTGGGCGAAACCGTAACTGTGGGAACCGGGCGCGCATTTTCCTCAGACTGGAAGCTGATGGGACAGTTTAAGAAAAAAGAAAGGTGCATCGGAGGGAAACATGGTTTTCGGCCTAGAACATAGAACGGCCTAACGAAATGATGCAACTGGCGATCATAAATACGGCTTAGGAATTAAATTGTCTCGATGTCAAATTTTTCCTGAAATTTGAAATTACCGATAACGACCTTAGCGTTTTCCAGCTGATCGGTTTTACTCTGCCAACACGAAATATTTTGATGAAGTGCCATTTGGGAAGCACCGCATTGCTTCCCAATGGTTTTTTTTTGTATAATCGGTTGAAAGAACTCGTGTGCTACAGGCGAGTTCGCATTGCAGAAGCATGGGCGCATGGCCTCGTCCCATAAACAAAATTTATTTTGTTCTATACATTATTTCTTGTTGAGGAGTCCATGCCATAGTGACAAAATGCAGCCAAGGTACTTTTCTTTCTTTTTTTTTCATATTATTTATATCGCATCGTCCAAAGTCCCTTCCTTACTGTTTAGTGCCTCCATTCCGAAAATTGGACAGTCATTCATAGCTTAGCAGCGTAACACTTCAGTTTCTGCACGCAAAAACGAAGATGATGCGTTCATTGCCAGGCATATATGAAATGTGCCAACGTAAAATGTCGCACTTCGATAAAAGATTAGATTGCCCTACCAGAAACGGCGAATCGTCCACAATTCTACGATACAGAGAACATCAGTGGTTACAAAACGTGGCTACTAATGCGCGTGTGACCTGCGCACCCCCATTTGATTGCGCTCGGCAGCGCCGGGTCTTTCTTTCCTTCTTTTTTTTTTTGCTGTAATATCAATCGAACTTGTGAGGAAATACATCCTTCGCTTGAATAATAATTCCTTGTAAGCACTGGTGATTGGCCCACGGTGCGTGCTGGAGTGCTCTGGCGTCGCAAAATAAAGCGTTCTGGTATCAGAGCTTCACAAGGACAGGGCTTTCGATTGTGTATCACATGAGATATTGCTATCCGTTCTCGAACACGTTAATTTCAGCAGCGTAACCACTGACAGAGTGACCATGACGTTTATGAATTGCTCTATTAGACTAATATTCTAGCGGACCTTTTAAGAATAATTGTTGCTGTTTAACGTCCCGAAAGCGCGATATGGTTATGACAGTTGCCGCAAGAAGATATAATTATCGGACGTTCCCTGCGTCAGGGCTTCCCGCTCAGATCGCTTTTAATGGATATTTACATAGAAACGCTCTGCCTGGCCATTATTCAAAGAGCAATTCAAGGCGTTCCGTTGCATTGATTAGAAGCCAAAGCTTTGCGTACGCGGACGACATGACCTTATGAACGTTACGAACGAACATTTCGCATGCTCGGAGCATAGCTATTCAATTTGCGGTCAGCTTTGCTAACAGACGGACGTGCCTCGAGTTCTGTCATGACACTGGCCATCTACAGGGAACAGTTTTGGGAATGTCAGATGGGTGAGCGCAGCCGTGAGATACCTAAGCGTACCACTTGATGCTTTTAATGAAGCAGAAGAACAATCTCGAAGAAGAAACTTTATTACTGAACGTGACTTACATTTAAGAAGTGAAGAACAACACTTTTATTACTGCAAGAAAGCGTTATTAATGAGAACTAACAGACAATGATGTCAAGGAAAGTATAGGGCATGTTATTAGAAGGCAATTGTAATGTAAATGTGAAGAAGGAAAAGTGGACGAGATGATGATTTGAATAAGGGAGGGACCAAACCTGCGACGTTCGAATAACACGTCCGAAGCTCTACCAACTGAGCTACCGTGGCGGCCATCCCCCAGTCCACATTATGGGGTATATATGTGAATTTAAACGTGGCAAAAACAGTCAGCGCCGCCACTTGCCATTACCGCTAGTGTGAAACACTCTTTTCGCCTGTTGGCGTCACGTAACCGCGATCTTCTAACGTGTGGGTAGCTGACTAATAATCCCTGGCATACTACCTGAACGCGTAAGTATGTCAGAACGAGACCCTCGCTACGAATGAAGGAAAGAAGTGTAAATTAAAGGGCTCGTTTTCTTTGTTAGACGCAATATTAATGAGAACTAACAGATAATGACGCCAATGAAAGTATAGGGTATATTATTACAACTAATTGTAATGTCAGTGTGAAGAAGAAGGTTGACGAAAAGATAAATTGCCGCGGGCAGGGACCCAACCTGCTACCTTCGAATAACGCGCCCGATGCGGCTACGCGAAGGTATTCAAACGCCACTAAGATTTTCCAACTTCGCGTTAAGGTTGCTCCAAATTGCTGAACCCAGAAGAAACGTGCAGTTACTTTACTAATGAAGCCAATTATGTCGTCTTTGTTGCTGTATTCTGAGCAGCGCTTCAGTAATAAACCTAATCCACAATGCGATTGTCTTTGCAGCTGTCTCTAAGTGGCGAGCAAGAAGTTTTGAATGATACGGTGGACTCCGAGAACTTAGCTGACTTTGTCGGAACCAGGCTTGCTTATACGGCCTACACCTCGTTGCCTGAACAGGACAAGAGGGTAAAACTAGCCGGCTTTGACAAGTCATCGGAGCAACTGTTCTTCATCAGCCTGTGTAACACTTGGTGTGCCTGGTATGAAAAGGCAAGCCACCGATACGCACCAGACCGCTCACGCTGTATAGTTCCCCTGAGGAACATGCCCGAATTCTCTCGTGCATTTGGTTGTGCGCCAGGGACAATGATGAATCCAAATAAAAAGTGCACTTTTTGGTAGGACACGCGGCATTTCCATTTCGGTTTTTAGCCATGTGTAAGTAGTGCTTGTGCTTTCGCACTTTAAGGCGAAATAAAATAAGTATTCGTTCTGCACAGCGAAGGGATGCACGCCTGACGCGTTCTGAGTTATAACAAGTTATCGTGGCTTCGAAAATACTGTTTCTGATAAAGACTTTTATAGTCGACTACAACCTACGAAAAAAACCGGCAGATCCCACGCATTGTGGGTATCGATGTAATGTGAAGCAGCCAGCAAATAGCAAATCATGCTGTACATAATATGCATGTCATGGTTTACATGTTAGGACCTGTCATTTATGTTCGTCCTACAGTCACGTCGCGCAATACCGATTCTGGTATATATCAAGCTAGCGAACTGGACGCAAGCACACCATGAGCGTGGCATGTAAGTGGCATTGTAGATGAGATGCATGCCAAGATTTTCATGTTATCACCTGCCACTTATGTTCGCTATATATGCACATTCCGCAATTCCAATTTTGGAGTATATCAAGTGCCACGGGCGTGGAATGCAACTTATGTTGCACATGACATGTCATGATTTGCATATTACCCCTTATGATTTATGTTCGCTATACAGTAACGTCACGCAATACCAAATTTGGTGTATATCAAGCTAGCGAAACGCCCGCGAGCGTGCCGAGAGCGTGCATGGCATGCAAGTCATGTTGCACATGACAAGTCATGATTCCATATGACCACTTCTCATTTATGTTCGTCACACAGTCACGTCACGCAATACCAGATTTGGTGTATATCAAGCTAGCGAAACGCCCGCGAGCGTGCCATTAGCGTGGCATGCAAGTCATGTTGCACATGACATTTCATGATTTCCATATGACCACTCAGAATTTATGTTCGTCATACAATCACGTCACGTAATACCACAAGCTAGCGAAACGGCAGTCAGCGCACCATGAGCGTGGCATCGAAGTCATGTTGTACATGACATGCAGGTCATGATTTTCATATTACCATCTATAATCTTGTTGGTCATGCAAAAATATCACATCGTATCAATTTTTGGATATATCAAGTTAAGAAAACGGCCACAGGAGCACTACGGCCATGGCGTGTGAATCATGATTTTCATGACAATTTATTCATGATTTTCATATATGACCCGTCATTCATCTTCGTCATATAGTCATGTTATGCCATACCAATTTTGGTATAAATCTCATTAACGATACGGCCAGAAGAGCACAAAGTCGTAGGCGGCTAGATAGATAGATAGATACTCTCAAACTCGCCGAAGTTCGCTAAGAAAT